>JARFXV010002040.1:0-193929 GCA_031761425.1 Cosmopolites sordidus
CCCCCCCGCAAACAGGAAATATATAATATAAACAGGAATGCCCACGAAATAATACACAGGATGAATCGGAAAATGCATCTTCAACAGAATTATTTCAATAACTTATCTACTCCTAAGATTAGAAAGTAAAGTGACTTTTGTTTTAAAAATTCGCGCGCTTTATGTATCGTTGCAACCGTTTATTTTTAATTGATTTGACTCTCTTCGCTATCTGACAGAAGTTTCATATCATTTCACTTGTTAAGTTAGAAACTATAGCGTGTTTTGTAACTGTTAAAAATTTTTGTCGATGATTATTTAAAATTAATTTGCATTAAATTTTGTCTAAAGAACGAAAGAAAGTGTTACAATGATGAAGCTATGTCAAAAAAAGTGCTATAAGAACTTTAGTGATTATAGAGAAACAATTGAGGATGAACCTCAGTTTACGAAGACCTTACACGTCAACCAATAAAGAAAACCAAACCAATATCCAGGATCTTCTAGTGAGTAATCGCGATTTAGTATTAGAGTCCATCGAAATGGAAAAAAAAACTTCCGGATTGAGGCAAAACAATTCAAGATTTTTTGCGTTACGATAACGAACTATCGCATACCGCAACAATAGTTCGTACATTTTTCGCTGAAAACCAAACAAATACCGTTCCACAGCCACCATATTCACTAGATATATCACCGTGTAAGTTTGCGTGTTCCCTCGATTAAAGAAACCATTTCTTGCGTCCCGCTTCCATTTCGTAGAAGCCATTCAAGAGAGTTTGCTTGAAAAATTCCTGGAAGGCTGGAAAAAGGGTTCTAATAAGTATATTGCAGAGAGGGGGGATTATTTAGACCTTACCTTGTGATCATATTAGTATATATCGTCTATAAACTGATAATGATAACTAAAATATACGGGGAACAAACAAGTGCATCATTCAGTATACATACACTGTAGACTCTTTATAACGTTAAACTGCCTATAACGTAAAGTGTTAGTAAATGTTGATGGATCTGATCGAAACTGATGGCAAGACCTCGATTAACATGCTACAAACTGTAAACTTTATATCAAAAGCCTGGAAAGAGGTAACAGCAGCAACTATACACTATTCTTTTCGTCACGCGGGATTATGTAACAGTCAGAAATGGATCAGTTTGATAAGTTACCACTGAGTGAATGAATAAAAGATTTCAACATACCAGAAAATGTTAATGAAGATCTACAAACATACGAAAATATAGACGAGGATCTGACCTCAACCGGTTCACATACAGATGAACAAATTCTTGATTTAGTGTCGAAAAGTAAGGAAAAACATAATAAAGATGCCCCTAAGTTAATAGAAAAATATTTATTGTTTAATCAAGACGATTCCACCACATATCAAGATATTGAATAGAATACATAATATAACACAAAACAAGTACTGGCATAGCAAAAAACGTCAAGCAAACTTAACAGATTAGATGTATTAAGGATAATTTAATTACCTATTTTACCAAATACATACTTACTAAAAATTATTGCGAATTTGATTGTTTTTATTTATTCACTCCATATAACGATAACTCTCTATAACGATAAAAAATGCTCGGTCTCTTGAGTTTCGTTATAAAGAGTTTACACTGTATTTCAATGACAAAATACTCATTGTATATGTCCTTATGGGAAATTGCAAAAAATATGTCAAAGCAGACGTTTAAAAAAAAAATCTTATGATACTTTGAGCTATATGAAGGAGCTATATTGGGCTATATGAAGGAAGACTAATGAACTATTAGTATGAAAAAAGCAAATTTTAATTGTCCTGAAATTTTGTTGTTTGTTGAAATTTTGGTTGTTTTAATTTACCCAACATACCTTCGTTGACAATCTTAAGTAATTTCCATTTTATCCTTTGGATTACTCATTAGTTCTTAACTTGTATGGTTTGTAGGCTATCTTAAAATCCATTTTTTCCAATATCTTATATAACCCGCGTGTTAATTGGAAATTACAGCGTATTACCATGAGCTGAAGATTCTTTCAATCATTTCACAAAACCTAATAATAACCATTCACTTCTTCCACCTCCCTAATCAGTTTTAATTCTTTGTTATAACTATTTTTGTTTAAAGCAAAATTAATCAATTTCTCTACCATAAAGTTTAAACTAGTCATCTTATTGTGGAAGCTAAGCTAAGCTGCTTTTGCAACTCCACAGGCGTCCACTCTTTTGTCAAAATTTTGGATGACATTCTGGCATAACCGTGGCTCTATCTCACCAATGACTCGAATAATTTTATCCTTTAGTTCAGGAATCGATTGTGGATTGTTCTTATAGATCTGGATTTTCACGTAACCTCAAAGAAAATAGTCCAACGGTGTCAAATCACATGATCTTGGTGATCAATTAACATTACCGTTTCATACAATAACTCCTCCAAGAAATGTTTCTCTCAATAAATCAATTGTTTCATTAGAGCTATCCTACTGGAAGCACATATCCTTTAGATTATTATTATTCAATTCAACCCACACAAACCCAGTTATCATCTTACGATACCGAACACCATTCATACTTACAGTTTCACCAGCATCATTCTGTGTTTTTATTGTGTTGTATTTTTTATTGCCCAGTATCGTTTTCTGATTGAGATTAGTGCATATTTCAAGCAAACAGATGGAAAGTTTTAGTAATAAACTTTATCAAAGAAAAGAATTGTTGAAAGTATGTTTCTTTTTCGAGTAAGAATGAAAACCTCGAAATTAAACTTGTTGTAACAGGGGTTGTGTTAGGTTGCACGCCCCTGGTTTTGGACCCTAGGCAGCATTTAAATTCGTCGATTTTGCATATTTTAGGACTTTTTGTTATACAAATGGCCGTTTGATTCAGAGGGGCTTTGTGCGGTCAGCTTCGATTTAAAATTATGCATGGAGAGGACCCGGCGAATGACGGTACAGTCATATTTTTGCAATCGGTTGCCTGGTGGGAAAAAAACGGCATAGAAGTAAGGGAGGGGGGGAAATTGCCAATGCAAATGGCTTTTAAAAATTCGCCAGCTGACCGCCCGAAACGTCGGGATATGTTTTATTCATCTGGCGACCAACGAAATTAAAATCATTCGGACCTGTTTGACGCGGAACGAACACATTAGAGCAACGCAAGCTTCGTTTAAAAATTTGGGTGAACATCCGGTGAGCAGTTTTGATTGAAACTTTATAGCCAATGTTGAAAAAATTTTTCAGCAATTCCCCTCAATTAAACCAAAACAAGTAGCTATCATTCTGTACTTTCTTAACACTTTCAATCATCTAATAAATGCTACTGTATGTTAAGAGATTTTAATAGGTATGTCATATCAAAAAAACAACAAAATATTTAATTAATTTTGTATTTCTTATGCATTTAAATGAGTGATTATATATATATATATATATATATATATATATATATATATATATATATATATATATATATATATATATATATATATATATATATATATACATATATATATATATATATATATATATATATGTATATATATATATATATATATATATATATATATATATATATATATATATATATATATATATATATATATATACAGGGTGTCTCATAATTTATCCACCATAGAGCAACTGGTGATAGTACAGATCAAAATAAGAGGATTTTTGAGAGAGAAAATAAGAGGACGAAAAATTGAGATAATATAAAAACTGTTGACGATATCAGGTTCAATATCAGTGTAGTTGGGTTTTCAAAAGTGACAAATCCGAATTTAATACTAGTTTGTGAGGAATTAACACCTACTTTGTGAGGAATTTACTCGCTCATATTGCTTTACCCTATAAAGCTGGGAATATTTTGACTTTAAAATACAGAAGAGAATAGAGTCATAAATCCGACGTAACCTTTTTTACTTGATCAATATCGATATCTCACGCCTTGCGCGAGATATTCGTGTTCGAATATTCCTTTGCACATCTTGCCGAGGGCTGAAATATCTGCAATTCACAAAGTGTGCCTTAAAAACGATGAAAAAAAAACACTAAGATGTCAAAAATTCAGCGGACTTTAGAATACTAGTTTTTTGAAATTTACTGCAATAGGTGTTGAAAGTGTCCACCGTTTACCTCAATACACTTTCGCAGGTTCTTTGTTAAGTGACGCCTCTCATTTGAGAAGATCTTTTCTTCGTTTCTAATAATATTGACCGTTTACTAATTTTTTTGTAAAATTTGGTATCGTGTATTGATTTAATTCTGGTAAACTAAAGACTTCATATGACCCCACAAATAAAAGTAGTAAAGGATTAATGTCTGGACTATGAGGTGGCCAAGGAAACTCACCACCGCGCCCAATTCATTGATGTGAAAAACGTTGATTCAAATGATTTCGCACTACAACAGTCAAATGCGGTGGCGCCCCATCTTGCATGAACCCCATGTTTTGTCTTAAGTTTAGAGGTATACCGTTCAAAATGTATTCCGTTTAAAAAATCATTTTTTAAAAACAGCACATATTGATCTCCATTCAGTCTTTGCGCAAACTCAAATGGGCCGATTAAAAAATTGTTGATAATACCTCACCAAATATTAATTGAAAATTCGTGCTGGAAATGTCGTTCTCGTGGTAGGTGGAGATTTTCTAGGGCGTAATAATGATTTTTTCTGCAGTTAAAAATTGCGCGTCTGGTAAAAGTTGCCTCGCCAGAACATGGGGTTTTCGTTTTGTTATGGAATAGATTTTGACAAAATTCTGATCCAGCCGGCAACTCTTGTGGCAATATATTTTGAACAGGCGAAAAATGGTAGGGAAACAATTTTTCTTTATGGAGAAGTCTTGAAACGGTAGATTTGCTAATTCCTGTAGATGCCTCCAAACACCTACTGCTTAATTCAGAATTTTCCGCGACACTAACCAAAATGTCCTTTTCTTGTTCTACCGTTATATGTCTCGGTCGTCTACCAAGATTGTTGTAATAAAACGATCCTGTTTCGCCTAACTGATTGAAATTTCTTTAAAGATTTGTCGATCTGGAATGATTCTGGTTGGGTAGAGGTCTTCATACCATCTAACTGCAGCGCGACTATTGTAATTTACTTGTGCATAAACGCAGAGCATATCCCATAAATCACAGTTAGGGAACTGATTAAGTCAGGACATTTTTTACAAATTTTCTAATATCAACTTAAGATTGGAGAAACTTGTTTCCACTTACGTTTAATAGGAGAGACAGAAAACAATGACAGTTGTCATCGAGACGTAATAATTTGTACACAACATCCAATGCACACTTTGTGAATTGCATATTTTTCAGCTATAGACAAGATGTGCAATGGAATATTCGAACACGAATATCTCGCAAACGGCTTGAGACCTCTTTTACGTGGAAATTATAACTCTTTTCTATTTTGAAAAAAATATTCGCAACTTTATATGGTAAAAAAATATGACCGAGTTAATTCTTCACAAAGTAGGTAGCAAGCGCTCTCTATAAACTGGGCTTAAGCTAGTACCAAATTCGGATTTGTCGCCTTTGAAAACCGAACTACCCCGATTTAAAACCGTTTTTAAATTATCTTAATTTTTCGAAAATTTAGCTTCACTTTTGTGTTTTTGATGACGAACATTTGCCAACACTTTTATTGACTAAATTCTTTTATTTTGATCTCTACTATCACCAGTTGCTCTATGGTGGATAAGTTATAGGACAAAAAACATAAGACACGAACTAATGTAATAGAAATGCGATTCTTTCGATAGATCGCAAATAAAACACAAAGAAACAGAATAATAAATGAAATACCATATACAGACAAAACCCACAATTAAAGTCAGTAAATAAAAAATTGATACGACAAATAAAGTGGTTTGGACACGTGTGCAGAATGCCAGATAATAAGCCAAAACGAAATCGACCGGAAAATTACAGAGGAAGGAATGTTATCGACTTGGAGTACAAGTGTTTTCACACTCTGTATAATATTTCGATGAAATTTCGAATTTCACTTTGGTATGGTATTTGGTTTAGCGTTACTAATAATTACTTTTAATTATTTTGATTGAATAAATTGTCTAAATTACTATTATTAAACAAATTTTCACCGAATCTAACATTATTCGCAAATGTTCAGTATGGGCAAGTTTTCAAACCATTTAATCCACAGAAATAAACAAGATATTCGAGTTTAAAGGCTTCCAAGAATTATGAGCATGTAACGAACAAAAGTTCAGTACGGGTAGCTTCTAATTTAGTTGGAAACGAAAACGATCTTTCCGCATAAAGCCAGCTTATGAATACGTAATTCGGTGAAGATGCAAACTTCCTGTAATTAGTACTTTTTATATAAAAATCTTTCTAAATCAGAAAAGAGCTTCAAACGTCTAATGGGTAATTCTTAAATAAGACTAATTTCCAATGAAAAATTCATATTACTGGAACTGAAACTTTAATGTTTCTTGGCGGGTAATATTCTGTCTTGATACTTCCATCTTTATTTAAGTTTTTTTGAAGGCTTCTTCTTCTTGCTTTTATTAACTACAATTTATATTCTGTCCTTTTATTTAACAATGATGTTTTTAGATATATATATATATATATATATATATATATATATATATATATATATATATATATATATGTATATATATATATATATATATATATATATATATATATATATATATATATATATATATATATATATATATATATAGATATGCAATGTTAGAATTCTTTGGACTACGTCTTATGCAACTAGTTCTGCGTAACTATGCGAGAAATGGACCGAATTGTTAGCTTTCCTTGACACGTCCAGGCGTGTTGTATTCATGCTTCAAGTTCGTTTAAAGAGTCTAACAATTGCTATCTTATATATCTTCTATCGGCGATACCTTCTTTGATCTTGTCAGTCAGTCGACTGACGCTATCGCAGACTATTCGAAACAGTGTAATATTTGACGAGCGGTATACTGAAGTTAATAGAGTTTCGTTTAGGTTTCATTTAATTCCAGCTCGGCATTCTAAGCGACATGTTTTAATAAAACTTTCAATATGGATAATATGATATGGATGATGATGAGCATGCAGCTCCATATCAAGTAAATGGGAAATAGCAATCATGTGACTTGTAGCTGCAACCATAATATAATAAACTATATAGGCCCCACCCATTCCTGTAATTGGAGGGCATATGTTTCGTTCCCGGTCAAGCAATCAATAAAATGCTTATATATATATATATATGTATATATATATATATATATATATATATATATATAAGCATGGATATATATATATATATATATATATATATATATATATATATATATATATCCACGTTTTCAAAAAAACCGTAATTTTTTCAGTTTGCCTTTTTTCCCTAATAAACTTTAATTTATACTGCGCATAATGCCGCGCATCCCACTAGACTTTCCTTTCTATTTTTTTTATTGAATTTTTTTCCCGATCTTTTTTTTTCTATTATAAACACTTTGTTTTTATAACAAAATAAATCCAAGTATATAGTTCTATGATATTTTATAATCTAACCTAATGCTTGATTAATGATTAGGATTTCACGGTTAATACGATTAACACTAAGTTTTTTATACCAATTTAACAAATGATTTTATTTTATTTTCTTTGACATTTAAATAATTTACAGAATCTATACTCGTCTGAATTCGAAAAATTCCAAACAAAATGACAACCATCTGTGTCTGGAACCACAGTAGGTAATTACTGAGTTTTTCTAATTGGTTTTGTTTTTGAAAATGGGTCCCTCAAGTCGTTCACAGCTTTACTTTACACCTCTTTTAGCGAAAATTTACGCGTTATATTCGGAAGGTTATCCGGTGTAGAAGCTCATGGATAGAGTTCGTAAGGTGTGGTTATTTGTTTATTAACCGCTACTTGCTGCAACTTTTTCTCGCTGCTAATCTTTTAATTGTGCCACCAATACCATCGCACGGACCTTTCCAGTGGACAGTCGCAAAAAATGCAATTCAGCTGGCAGCAAAAATCACTTGCGAAGTATAAATTGACAGTTTTTAAAATTTGGGAATTGCTAAGGAGTTCCATCCGAAAAATAATTAATTTTACTCACACTATTTTGAATTACAAATTAGAATTTTTTCTCAAATTAGAATTTCAGAATTTTCTCGTCGTATTGTTTAAAATAACTATATATAGTGCCATCTTTTAGCTTGAAAACGAGATACATTAGGGGAGGCTATTGTGAATGTTACCTGAAAAATCAGTTGTTGACGCGAGATCGCTTGAGAAGCAACGTGTGAGTCACTAGCATCTTTTTGCGTTTCAAATAAAAAAAATATATTACAGGAGCTCACGACAAGATATGTGTGTCTTAGGCAGATAATGCTGTATCGTACAGTGCTTACAAGAAGTGAATCCTGCAGAAGTATGTCCGCAGTTTTGACTGAAATTATGCTAAAGGCCACGGGACGCCAAAAAATAGTAGAACATAAAGAATTGGAAAAATTGAATGTGAAGTGGAATTGGAAATTAAAGAAAAAAAGTAGAACATGAAGAATAGAAGAAAATCCTTTATTTTACACAAGCTAGAAAAAATTGAAAAGGAGAGTCGTTGAATTCCACATTAACTCACAGCTAACGATATAACAGTAGACGCTTTAATGTCGATATATTATTGTTATCCAGATTCAAGAAAGAGAACCGAAAAGAGAAAGTACAACCACTGAGATAACCCCATGAGACAAAAAATCGTAGACGTAATCGTAAAAAATGAGTCATCGACAAGCAAAAATCACTCTGAAAAAGCTAACCCATATTATTTATAATATAATTCAGCTTTTTTTTGTCACCAACAACCAGAATGTAAAATGTAGCACCAATGTTAAACAAAATAAAAAAAAATAGATCTGTTCAATGCCTTTTTCAACAAAAATGAACTTTTTATTTTCTATTGGCACTTGTAGCATTTTGCAGTTTGAAAACATCCCTTTGAAATTTTAACTGAAATTCAAGACTGATTGTACTCTGTTTTATACGAACATTTTTTGTGCTTTGAAGTAGTTGTCGCCCATAGTTGTGTATTGCATATTTTTTTCTTTTTTTTTTAGTAAAACTTCAGGGTTTTTTTTTCGAACAAAAGGAATTTATTTTTTCAAATGAGAATATTCAATATCGGGTTGGCATTTATAAAGTAATGTTGAAATATTATCTGACGGGGCAAGTGCCACGTTAGCGTATTTTGTTTTCGAGATATTTGTGACAGTTTGAGTTTGACCTTTGGGTAGTATAGATCCAAGCGTGGGGGAGTCTGCAGAAACTTTGGTTCTAGGACGTGGTGCACAATTAGATTTTTTTCACGCAATTTACTGCAAACTTTGGGAATGAAAATTAATAAGACACTTGGTATTTGTTTCACAATATATTCAAGGTTTCGGCCTCACGACCATTCTCAAAGAGAATTATGTATAAACTACATTAAAGTTTCAAAGTTCTGTATAATAGTTTTTTCTACGTATACTTCATATATGTGTGACGCTATATGTATAAGCCAAATGGAGAAATCTCTCAATGATAGGCTAAAAGAACATACGAGAATACCAATTTTACATAATCAAATAAAGACGGGCTTTGCCGAACAATGTATATACCAGAACCATTTTTTAACACCAATAATGGCAAATTAATCATAGCTGCAACAAAAGCAGAGTGTTAAATTTCTGAAATTAAAAAAGCCTTGTACGACAGTAAAAACCGAACAAACACCCAACTAAACTTCGAAAATACCCCAATTATTGAAACTGCCTTACATTTAACGGGACAATCTAAGAATAATACGGACCATATACTTAACTGCTTTGAGTATAGTCGTGAGGCCGAAACATCTGTCAGAGAATATCTTGAATATATTGTGAAACAAATATCAAGTATTTTAATCATTATCATTGTTATTATGTTAAACCAAGAGCCACCCGCGCAATCAATCCAAAATATTGTTAATGCAAGTACAGCAAAATTAGCGGTTATATACAAGAAACCTTTACTAAAAATAAAAAAATGTAATAATTACATATGGCTTATTCAAATGAGTCGAAAGGAGGATCTCCGGTCAAAATGTATAAAGATCTCATGTCATAACTACTCATCTCAAGTAGAAAACAGTATCAACGCATCTCGGAAACATTGATAATCTTAACTTAAATCTTAAATTAGTCTACATAAAACTGCTACACCAATCAAGTTATTTCGAATTTGAATAGTTTAACAGGACAGTACGCAAGTTAGTGAAAGGTACAACACATAAACAATACGTAATACAGCTAAAAAAATTAAATACACTAACATTTTATGATAGAGTTGAAAATTGAACAAACTTTCCGTTTGATACTGAATAAATTAAATTATTTGAAAAAGGCCTCAAATACTGTCCAAACCTCATCAAATCTACAGATATTAAAATAAACGCAGCCAATATAGAAAAACTTTTAGGTGGTTTATATAAAAAAATTCAATTAGCGAAATAGAACATTGCAAGTAGAATAGTAAACAATAATTAATTACGTAACAAAATAACCAAAACAATTTAATTATTTGCAAAGCTGACAAATGTAATATTGCTACTATTCTAACAAAAGAAGAAAACCTGCTACAAATTAACACACTCATCAGTACAGAAAATTGTAGAGAACTCAGGAACGATCCAACAAAACAATATCACACCAGTATAAAGCAAATTACAAAAACATACAATGAAACCTTCTTAAATATATCACAATCTAAACTAGATACAATAAACCCAAAATCTCCTCATGGCATTCCAATGAGACCAGTGTTTTTTTATGTAAATGATCCTGCATATAAACTTTGCAAACAACTAAACAGTGATCTACCATTATTTATCGATTTCAACTCGCCCAAAGTAATCATGAATACAATAGAACTTACCATAAAGTTAAAAAATATACATACACCTCCGAATGCTAAGTTAGTTTCGTTTGATATAAAAAGGGGGGCGGGGTTGGGAGTTCAACCCCCCCCCCCCCCCCAAAATAAGCCAAATATTACCTAATATTATACCGAAAAAATACGAGGAGTGAAGAGAGTTAAATTATTACATTTGAATTGAATATATATCCGAAATAGTGGACGTTGCGCACAATAACGCCATCTCTTGTCGAGTAGTCGAACTATTTTGGTATTGTGGTAGTTCCTGGACGGCTACTACTGGGCTGCTATATAAGTGGCGCGTGACCGCGCTTACGGCAGTATTGTTCCATGCGAACTCGAAGCGAAAATAAGTGAAAAGTGGTGAAAGAATAGTGAAGAGAATTAAGTGTACCGTGTAAGTGAGTAATTTTAGTGTAGTGTTATTCGGTGACCTTGTTAAGAATAAATACGGGAATCATTATTACTGTCGAAAATCTAGTCTGCAACAATCTAGTCTGCAACAGGCCAGTTTGCCTGTTACCTCATCTTTTACAACTGTAGCTAAGTTGGATGTTGGTTTTTACGCGAATCAAGAAAAAATCTTGGATGAATATTTTAAAGTCCAAATTTTAAAAACGCCATGGAACCCACCCAGAGATTATAAGTTTCCTATTTCCACAAAACGAAACTTGCGCTTTCAATTGAAATGGTTGGAGAGATTCCCCTGGTTGTCATATTCGGAATATAAAAGTGGAGCATACTGCAGAGTTGATGAAGGTAAAGGCGGTCATCAAAGGATCGGCCAGTTGGTACCTTTTTGTAAGTGGAAAAATGCCCTAGAAATATTTGAAGCTCATGCGAAATCGGGATACCACAAGCGAAATTCAGAACTGGAAGATAACTTTCTAAAAGTAATGTCTTCGCAGGCTTTTTCGGTCACTGAACAGCTGTCCTCTGAAAGAAAGAGACAACAAGAGGAGAATTGAAAGAAACTAATCCCTATCGTAAAAGCAATAATTTTTTGCGGCAAACAAGGCATCTCCTTGAGAGGTAAAATCGATTCGGGGCGCATACAAATTACACCAGAATCACCAGAACCTGAACAACCACTACAGAATGATGGTAATTTTAGAGCCCTGTTGCGGTTTGCGGCTGAGTCTGGAGATAAAGATCTGGCTGAGCATTTGAATACTTCACAGAAGAATGCCCTGTACTCAAGCCCTCAGATCCAAAACGAAATAATTGACATTTGTGGTGAATTAATTCAACATAAAATAATTAAAGAAGTAAAGAAAGCCGAACTATTTGCGATTCTGGCTGACGAAACCACCGACATCGGACGTGCAGAACAAGTCTCGTTATGTCTTCGATATGTTGATTTTACAGATAATAAACACCATATACTTAAAGAGATGTTCCTTGAGTAGATTCCAACGATCGATGTTTCAGGATCTGGTCTCGCAAATCTTATTATTACAGCTCTGAAAAAGCATGGACTTGAATGTTCTCATGTGGTTGGTCAAGGTTACGATGGGGTTGCAGCTATGGGTGGGCAATTGCACGGTGCCCAAGCTTATGTTCGCCAAGAATGTTCTCTTGCTCTTTATGTACACTGTAGTGCATATTCTCTCAACCTTGCTATTGCTGATTCATGTTCATTAGCAAATGTTCGAAATTGCATTGGGATTGTGCAGTCTGTTGGTTCCTACTTTCGACATTCTGCTCAACGCACTGCTTTGTTGAAAGAAAAAAATCAAGAGCTACTACCCGTCGGTAACCAAAAAAGCTTGCTCTCAATGTGTGAAATACGGTGGGTCCACAAACATGAAGCTATTATAAGATTCAGGGAAATTTATTCAGCGATTGTGAATGCTCTCGAAGAACTCCAATTTAATCACAATAAGGAAACATCGCAACAAGCCGCCCAATTGCTAAGTACGCTTCGATCTTCGGATTTTGTGATGTGTTTAGTGATTCTTCAAAAAGTTATGAGCTATACATTGTCGCTATCAAAACAATTACAGACAATTGACATCGATCTTATCACGGCATTCTAACATGTAGATGATGTTATTAATGTCTTACAACTTCTGAGAAACAACACTGACGTGAAATATCTTCATCTCTAGTTTCTTCTAGTTTGGAATGCCTAGATATGTGCGATAAAAACCTTTATTCTAATATTTATACATTACTAGAAATCTTGGCTACCATTCCTGTATCCACTGCTACCCCAGAAAGGTCTTTCTCGAGCCTAAGGAGACTGAAAAACTATTTACGAAACACTACAAGTGAAAACAGACTTAATGGTTTGGCTTTCATGAACATTCACTATAGAACAGAAATTCATGCAGATGAAATAGTGGATATATTTTAAAGAAAAAGCCGAAGATTTCTTCTTTAATGGTTTTAGATTTAGCGCAGAGCAACGAAATTAATTTAACCATTTCATTTGAAGTGAAGAACTTTATAAATAAGTCGTAATTTTTTCGATGAATATGTAGATATTAAATTTCATGTAAGTATATTTTTTTTATTTACTTCAAACTAACACCCCCCTGTAACCCCCCCCCCCCCCCCAAAACTAAATCCTCGCTACGCCCGTGTTTCAAAGTATGACCCATAGACTTCTAACGATTCCATTTAAAAAGCCAACTACGAAAAAGAACTTACATAATCAAAAATATCGCAAAGAATAATGAATATCAACCCAGCATTATAGATAAAATGATAAAAAACAAGATTAAGAAAAACAACATCAAACATTTTTATGCGGCAACATCCAAAAAAGTTTCTAAAAATTGGCATGCTATAAACTGTATACATAAATTGTAACAAACTGTATGCAAATCATTTAAAGAAACAAAATATTAATATTATCTCTGCTAATGAGAAAAACCTTGCATTGATGCTAACTAATAACAAAGAATATTTTGAGAGAAATCTGAAGTATACGAAATAATATGTAATATATTAAACCATTTTTTAACACCAATTAAAAATTAAAAAAGCTATATATGACGGTAAAAACCTAATAAACACGCAGCTAGACTTCGGAAATAGCTCAATTATTTGTGTTTAAATTGTTGAAATAATTTAACGAGGCAGTCTAAGAAAAAAAACCGACTTCCATTAAACAGAACCTTGAAACTGTAGTTTAGTTTATACATAACTTTCCTTGTGAATGGTTGCGAGGCGAAAACATGTCAGAGAATATGTTGAATATATTGTGAAACAAATACTAAGTGTTTTAATAATTATCATTGTTACTCTGTTTCATCAAGAGCCAACCGCGCAATCAATCGAAATTTTGAAAAGTATGATTTAAACATATTTTCCTATAAGATTTAAACATATTTTCCTATACAATTAAATTACATACAATAATAACCGATTAAAATACTGTAATACCATCATAAACCACTTGGATCAAATTGACAATTTTTATACAAAATTAAAAATAAGGAATGAAGCTCATTTTCATAATAACCGTCAACTGAATAAACAGTATAGGTTTACACAATTAATTATGTTGACAAAATTAATGGAAAATGCGTTAAACTTTAATTTAATCTTCACCTCTTCTACTCTAACTGGATGTAGAGGTTTGGACTATCCATCAGCTCCCTTGGTGCAATCTTCTCCATTTCTTTCTGTATCTGGCCGTCACCATTGTTCCCTCCTAAGCAATCCCTGTCTCGCCAGGCGTTTAGCGATCGGCTTGTCCCAAGTTTTCCTCAGTCTTCCTCTCTTCCTCTATCCACATACCCTCTTCACCACCCACACGTCTGGCATTAGCACGAAGTGCCCGAACCATCGCAATTGATTTTTCTCAATTACTTCCAGTATAGATCTAAGGCCCAATCTATCGCTTATTACAGTATTTCTCAGTCTCACAACTGAGTCTCTTAACACTTTCATCTCGAACCACTACCGTAAGTCACTATAGACACTAGCACCGAGCTATTAGCCTTTTTACGAGCTGGTAAGCGTAAGTATAACTGCCATGTTGAAAAAGCGGCAATTCAAAACTTTCATACTGTTTTGTGTAATAATAGCTGAAAAAAAGCTATTATTACACAAATAGCTCTCCAATATCAAATAGTCCATTAAAAAAATTATTGATGGTGCTTTACATATTCACAGTTTAATAGGAACACATAGATGTGAACAATTAAGAAGATGGTTGTAATGTCAGGGAGTCCACAAAAAGGAAATAAAAGAGAACTGATTGAGAGCTTATGCGTTTGTATTCTTATTTTATGATAAAGAAATGGAATTAAATAGAAACAGAATGATTAATTATTGAATATTTAAATTATTATTGAACATTCAAATTTTTTCATGGCTCAATTTTTCTGCAAATTAATCTGATTTATTTTATTACGCGTTTGTATTAAATATGTTTGTATTCCAATCGTTCTCGGAATTGTATTTGACGCTTCACAGTCTGTACTTTCTGTAATTACACTTGTTTTGGAAGACAATAATTCTTCACGTTATGTTTCTTCAACAATACAGGTATTGTTATCAATTACATCATTAATCTCTTCTTCATCCATCAAAGTGTATAGCAAAAAGATTTTTTTTTAATTAAAACTAATGACTATTTGCATTTATTATTTCTAAATTTATACTTCACCTGTTTAACAGTTTCAATATTATGAATATTTTTCGAAAGAAATCCATTTGCTTCATTTACTTTTTTATACTTTCCCATTAAACTTATTCTTATTTTAACCACCTATAAAATATGTTAAAGGTTATATTTTCGAAGACCTTATTTTCGTTGTACAAATGGTAATAATAATTATAAAAATAATAATTACCTTACTGTTTGAATTATCAATTTTTTTAATTCTTGATAGTTGAGTGGACTTGGATTTTGATCAGTTGGACCACTTTCTCCATAAAAATGGAGTGAGCAAATATAAGTATCCTTTATAGGCATTTTTCCCAACTAGACCACTTATTATTTTATTAATTACTCGCTTTTTGAAAATTAAAATATTTATTTTTATTTTTTTTATTTTTATTATTTATATTCGGGTACTTTAATACGTTTGTTTAAGAAAAACAATACGAAAAATATGTTTGACACTGACGCATGCGCACTAAATATTTTCTTGATGAAAAAGCCTATAAACTTTAAAGCAATTTCCCTTCTATAGAAGCTTTAGTCGCACAATCTATCTATCTATTCTGTTTGTTAGATCGCATTCTCCATTTTCCTTCTGCTCCAATGTGACCGCCAAATATTTAAATTTATCAACCTGTTTAACATATACGTTGTCCATCACCTCTGTCTTATCCACATTTATGTTTAGGCCATTTTTTGTGAATACCCTGTTCCATACATCCAAAGATTTCTGCAAATGAGTTTTTGCTTCCTCCATCAACACCAGATCGTCTACAAAAATCAGTTCCTTTATTTCAACCATTGCAAATTTATGATGCACACCCACTCTAGCTCCTCTGTCTGCCTTTAGTTCAAATTCGCTTGAACTCATGTTATTTGTTCTGATATAATTTCTACAGTTTAAGTACAGAGATTGGATTGCCTCTCTTAGGTGTTTATTCACTTCTTTATTATGTAGGGCCTGCCATATTCTTCTCCTGAGAACATTGTCGAATGCCTTATGAAGAGCCACAAAACACAAATATAACTTTTTTTTTTATTTAGGACTTGTGCACAATTATAATTTTTCCACGCAGTTCACAACAAATTTTGCAAAAGTCCGATTTGAATATATTATCCTATAAGATTCAAATTGTTGTTCAATTGAGTTCAAACTCATTTTCATCTAAGTGGTCAACCGAAGAAACAGTATAAGTTTACGTAAATAAGTCTCAAACCATACAACAACCCAGTAACAACATCTATGCTGAAATCGCAGCATTAACATGTTGACAAACTTTATAGAAAATGCGTTAACAAAACAAACATACTGATATAATTTTTCAAAATTAATTAATACAAAATTTAATGATGAAATAAACATTTTATGAAACGAAAGCTACTAACTACTGTTGTTTCTTTTAAAAGTTAAGTCTACTTGAATAATTAAAATCGTTGACACTTGTCTCACACTTTACAACCCCTTTTCTTAAAATGTTTCATTACTATTCCAAAAGTCGTCTCTATTCTTGCTCCATTCACTAATTCAAACTTTATTTCATTTATAGTGGTTACATTATTCAATCTTCAGTATTAAAGCGATTCCACTGCGAAATATACAGACGACGGTTTTTAACAAAAACTTACAAATAACTGAAATGAGTCGAGAAATTAGGGTAATTTTATGACATTTTATAAAAGTCTTTAAAGTGACTAACGCTGTTAGGGAGACTTGTAAACTAGAGGAGAAAGATGTCATGTCAGTTCCCATCGCTAAGCTATGATTCAAAAAGTTCCGGCAGGAAGACGGGGGTCTTGAAGGTAGATAAAGATCAGGTCATCCACGGGTCTCTGGAGGCCGATGTTTTAATAGCAGCTGTGACCGCAGATCCTAGAACAAGCAAAAAGAACTTCCAGGGGAATAAGGAGTATCCCACACCACCTCTAACCGGCATTTGTGAGGCGCAGCAATAATGGTAAAGAGCTGTACATTTTTTAAACATTAAATATTAAAGTACCTTAAAACCGCATATACTTTTGTTACATCTTAAAAAGTCCACCAAAAATCAGTGATAATTTACAGTATATCTTTTTAATTTATAAACCCTGTTTTGCTGAGGGATTTTCTATCAAGTGACTGGAAAAATGGCAATATCCTCCAGCAAAACGGTTTTTGAGAGAGCTCGGACCGAAAATCCGTCAACGTCATAAAAACAAAAAGGGTGGGGAGGATGTTGAGAAGCAGCGTCATAATTAGAGCACGGGTGGACGCCTCGGGTGGTGGGAATATGGGGGGAGGGGAAGGTTGGATGACAGCGTTGATGAATGAACCCGCTACGGATCCACGCGCCCAAGCGGCGGACAGGTCGAGAGTGGGGGACGCGAGACAGGAGATGGTTGAGGTGGGAGGTGAATCCCCTACCGACGCCACCGACTGCGGTTATCCATTTTGCGAGTGCGGCAAATTAGCGGTTCAAATTTCGTAGATAGACTGAAGGAAGGCGGCCTGATTAATGTTCCAGAAATTCCGAAAGGTAGATTTCCCTCGACGATAATGGCGAGATGGCTCCTCACCTTATTTGTCAGCGGGAACCCTCGTTGCTGTCCAAGTTTCTCGTTACTTTCTTTGTTGGTCGTAATAATTTTAAATTGTCTCGCCGTTCCCGTCTCTCCGCATTACTTTATGATGAAGAGAAGAAAAAAAATAGATACTCAACGGTAATGGATCGTCCTTTTTTGTCGCATTTTATAAATAAATATGATAAGATAAAAAAGATGAGTTATACGTTTTAGCAATTTTAAGAGCTAATTAAAAATCTATTACAATTTACACTGACAAACACAGTATTTGTGAAATAAAAATTGGTGTATGTATATCATCCATAGGTTTTCTGTATCACACAAATTTATTTTTTGTAATATGCAATGTTTTCATCAACTCACGATGAGTATCTGCTATGAACCGTGATGAACATAACTGTTCTTCTTCTTGTTCTTCTTCCTTTGATGTTGTAGCCTGTTAGTGAGCCTTGACCTCCTTCAACCTTCGTGTCCAACAGGATCGATCTCCAGCAGCCCCTTGCCAGTTTTTGATGTGCAGTATTTCTTCAGCATCTCTTCTTATATTGTCCTGTCATGAGGCCTTCGGTCTACCTTTTTTCTGTTACCCCTTATTCGGTTGTCCATAATTTTCCTTGGTATTCGGTTTTCTGACATTCTCGCCCATCTGAGTCACTTAACCCTCACATAGTGTCTAACAGAGGTTCCTAACCTTTTCTGATCTACCGCCCCTTTTAAAGAAAAACACAATTCTAACGTACAAAATTCCAAAAAAATTCGATTGGGAGTACTAGAGAAAATTTATATTTCTATTCACACTAAAACGCACCCTGATAATGCTACCTTTCATTTCATCATCTTTCAGCTTTAAAATAAATGATTTAAAACAAACCTATTGTGAATATAACTAGAGGCATATTGAAGCAATGAACATAACTTGAGGCATATTGAAGCAGTGAATATAACTTGAGGCATATTGAGGCAGTCAATAATAATAATTTAAAGCATATTGAGGCAATGAATATAACTTGATGCATATTGAGGCAGTGAATATAACGTGTGACTCATATACATTTGAGGCATTGCCTCCTTTGCACCTCTCAACTGAATTATAAATGGAGATATTGGCATTTTGGGAGATAATGCTATTTCGTAAAGTAGTTGTAGGAAATGGTTCCAGTAATTCGCAATTAAAAATATTGATCTAAATTATGCAGAAAGATCGCCAAAAATTGTGGATGATGAAGAATTGCTCGGAGTGACACTTTTAGCCATTTCTAAACGTTTACGTGAGTTAATTCTTAGCTATAAACTTATAGCTGAGAATAAGAGTAGGTGATTTGTTGTTATTATGTCTTTGCTGTCCAGATCCAAGAAAAAAACTTTCTTCCATAAGATAGGGACCAGTGCCCAAAACCGGATCCTCCACGATAATCCAGAAATAGAAAAATCGGAGGTCGATTCTAGTGAACAATCAACAAGTACTTAAAAACTGAATATCCACCCCAAAAAGGTATTACTGCTTATATGATGGGATCAGCAGGGCGTCGTGCATTATGAGTTACTTCAATCCGGCCAAATGGTCACTGCTGACCGTTATCAATAACAACTGATTCTATTCGTGATGTTCTGGAGGGGAAAATACCTTAAACTGGCAAGGAAAGAAAAGAAGTACTAAGCTAATTCGAATGTTCTCTGAGGGGAAATGATAAAACAAGTTTATAGTTGAAAAAATACTAAATTCTTCCGTATATTATCCTTTAAGGTCAATACATTTTTTTCCAGCGGTTCTCCAATTCATTTATTCCATCTCTCAACTGATTCCTGGAAGTGCTTCAAAATATTCATCTACGGCTGCTATAACTTCTTCATTTGATGAATAACGTTTGTCACGTCAATTTTTTGAGGTTTGGGAACAGATGAGTCAGAGGGGGGCCAGATCTGATGAATACGGTAGATGTCCCAACAATTCGTGGTGTAACTCCTTCAATTGGGCCATTGCAATAACACCTCTGTGAGCTGGTCCATTGTCTTCATGAAAAATGATTTTTTCTTAGTAATGTCTGAATGATTGTGGGATGTTCATATATGTTTTTTTCTTTATTTGGGTTTTTCACCACGATCTAAAACTCAAAATATATCAAAATATCTGTTCTTATGTAAATAAAGAATCACTGGGTAAAAACAAAAAACCAAACGGAGACAAATTTCTCAGTGATCCTTTTTTGTACTAAATTTCCCTAACGAACAATATTTTAAAAATATAAAAATGTTCTAAAATATATACAAACTTTTAACGTTAACATTTCGGGAAGTATTCTCCTCCCATTTTCAAAACAAACCTAAAAATAAAGTATATTAATTTCTATAAATTATATAAAGATAGAAAGTAAATATATTTGTTGTGTACGTCAATGATACTTACATTGACGATTAGTTTTTAATGAGAGTGACATACTACCAAAAAAAAAAATATATATATATATATATATATATATATATATATATATATATATATATATATATATATATATATATATATATATATATATATATATATATATATATATATATATATATATATATATATATATATATATATATATATATATATATATATATATATATATAGGTGAGGTTTACCATGTGATTGTAAGTGTTTATTGAAATTCTTAAATTCTATTCTTTAGAATCGGGAACCATAGTGAATTTAAATCTACCGAAGGCATAGCAACACATTTATTTTTATTTAAATTAATTATTGAAGTTTCTTTTAATCTTCTTTATGTTGTTATTATGATTCTTCATTTACATAAGAACAGATATTTTGATATTTTTTGAGTTTTAGATCGTGCTGATTTTTTCTTAGTTAAACCAAATCTTTTCTCACGAATTTTTGCATCCAATTGACCCAGAAGGTTTGAGTACTACTATCCTGTTATTGTTTTACCGGTTTGAAGGTAATCAGCTAACAAAATGCATTTTGTATTCCAAAAAAATGATGGATAATCTTTTTAGTCGATTTTGACCACTTTGGCTGATTTGGAGCTGAACAACCGGGCTCAGTCCACTCTGCGGCTTATTCTCGCAATTCAGGATCATAGTGGTAAAATCAAGTCTCATCCATAGTTACAAAACGACATTTAAAATTTGTTTTATTCTTTCGAAAAAGATCCAACTGTTTGTTGGAAAGTTTTACTCAAAGCCGTTTTTGATTAAACTTTAACAAATGCGGCATCCATCTTTCACATAGAATTCTCAAGCCCAGTTCATTTTCCAAATTCTTTTTTTTTTTTTTTTGAGCAGACTCATCTAATACATTTATCATTTCACTATGAATTTCAATTGCTTTTAAACATTTTTTTACAAATAATTTAATCACTGCACAATTTCAATATTTCCCATTTTAAAAAATAACTTTGATACGTTTACTTTAAGTTGCTGTTTTTGTACGAATTAATTGAAGGATGAAACTTCAAAATGTAGTAGATTATGTAGTTCTTTTATCGCTCTATAGGTGTCGCTCTGCGAACTTTTCAATTAGCCTAGTAATTTTGCTTTAGGACCACGTACACCCATATTCGGAAAAATAACTTTGGAAACGATCACCGAGTTAGGCTGAGCTTTTTTATTATACCCGGCGTATTCTCCAGACTTGTTCCTTTCGATGTTCATAGCTTCCGATCCCTGTAACATCACCTGGTTGATAACCGCTTCACATCTCTTGAGAAACGCGAAAAAGGCCTCTATGACTTTGTCACATCAACACTACAAATTTTGTTTCGATCTGGATTGCGATAGTTGCCTGAAAGGTGGCGACAGTATATAGAAAGTAGGAGAGATTACTTCGAAGATTAAGTTTATATTACTTTTTTTTATAAAAGTTAATGGCAAACAAAAAGATATTAAAAAAACTAGATAACATCATAATAATCTTGAACTACTGAACTATGATAAAAATTATGTATATTTTGCTTTGGTGAATCAGGTTCATTATTATACAAAGATGTTGATTGTCTTAATATATAGATAAAAATTAAAACTAACTGATCATTGCCATCAAATAAGTTTTTTATATATTAATTTTACAATTAAACTCGAAAGCGTTTAGTTGGCGTAAGTTTTTCCAACAACTTAATCCGTTGAAATAAACAAGACATCGGACTCGAAGCGACGCCAAGAATAATGAGCATGTAAAGAACAAAACTTCGGTCTGGATGGTTTCTAATTTACTTGGAAGTGAACGCGACCTTCCGGCACAAAGGCGAGCTTATGAATACGTAATCTGTTGAAGAGGCAAACTTCTTGTAATTAGCACTTTTTATATGAAAATCCCTTTAAATAAGAAAAGAGCTCCGAGCGTAAAATGGATATTTCTCAAATAAGACTAATTTGCAATGAAGATTTTAACGTTACCCGAAAACTGAAGTGCCATAATGGTGTCCGCCAACTGTGGATCTTCAGCAATTTTAATAATTTCCTGAGATATGCCGGGGACATTTTTATATTAATGATCTTAATAATGATTTTGTTATCAGACTTTGTTATTTTTCTGAAAGAAAATTTGAAAAAGTAAAGATTTAAGATAACTTAATTTTATTTAATTGTCATCTCTTAACTTAATTAATTAATAGTCTGTAATTCGTAATCTGTACTGAAGTTCTTATATTGAAAACTTTAGTTCCAAACGTAAAATTTTTCATGTAATATAAAATAATTTTTTCCGCAATTCGTCAGCAAGAGACTTAATAGTTGAGTATATTTCTCAAATTTGGATTATAACGGTTTTTTACTGTTACGCGCCAAACACCGATAGCGGGGCGAGGGAAATGGTGTTAAATGCTTGATGGGCTTTTTAAGTTTAGTAGCAATGGACTACAGCGCGCATTTTGCAAGTTTGAAGAGACTGGAAACACAATGCCGGATAAATTAACTGGACGCAAAAGGACATCAAGAAAGAGCATGAATGTTGACCGCTTTCGCCAGTCAGTTAGAGACGGTCCACGACAATTTCTACGACTCCACCCAACTTCTCTACATTTACACAAATCCACGTTCATCGCATTATTCGCAAATAATTACATTTCCATCCTTACAAAATTGTTAGTGTGCAAGAGATGAAGCCCGATGCTCCAGTGTAAACGTGACGAATTCTGCAGGACAATGAAAAAAAGCTTTAGGAGCTTCAATAACATATGGTTTTCTGATGAATCGCATATCCACAGGCACATCAAACGCTACGTAAATAAATAAAATTGTAGATATTGAGCTCCCGACACTCCTCTGGAACTGCACCAGAAACTATTACACTCACATAAAGTTGTCGTATGGGCTGCCATATCAAGCGAAGGAATTATTGGCCTCTACTTTTTGAGGATAACCGTGATTGCGCTCAGACTGTTAATTTCGATCGTTATTGCCATATGATCGGGACTTTTTTTGACTCCAGAAATGCAAAATTCGATTGGCTACAATCGCAATACATTTTTCAACCAACAAGATCGATCAACTTCCCACATCACGAATGATTTTTTAGCCGCTCTTTGCGACTGATTAGTTGCCGAGGGGACATCAGCTGGCCACCGAGGACCCGAGATTTAACATCTGCTAATTTTCTTCTAGGGGACTACTTAAAAAGTAAGGTTTTCAACACATTACTTGATCCGTGGTCTTTCATTCGTAACTCTAGTAGTTTCGGTTTAAGCGCGACTATAGCGTCATTTACGTATTTCCCAGGGCCGGTTTCTAGCGTTATAACCGTCAGCTGAGCTCGAGCTCAACGTAAGGAAGGCTGGAAAAAAAAGTAAGGAAGGCGTCAGCTGGACTTGTTGATGGTAGGTTGCAATCTCAATACAACTCACGCCATCTTACGTTGAATGTTTGCAGCAGTCAGAGCTAAGTGATACATTCTTCTCGTAACCTTGGATATAGGTATCAGGTATGGCGGGGCCGTACAGACAGATATAAAAGTAACAAAAATCTTTCATCCGTACTCTACGTGGGCGCCGAAGATCATTTTGGTTCAGCCGTCACCGCTGTTCTTGATAACCTCCGTCTATCAAAAAGATTAAAATATACGATCTCAGGCTTTGAATGTCAGTCGAAGGTCGTGAGGCGACTGAAGAAACAACCATAATCAATGATCGTATAAGTCGATCTTTTCGGAAGACGGAGAAATGGTGTTCCTTCCTTTTCCAATTCTTCAAAATGTCAGGATGTATCTCCTAAGACCTGCTCCTTGCCTAAGACCTGTTCAGCCTTTGAGACTCGGACTCGAGCTAAACGAGCTAAAAAAACTTATATATATATATATAACTATATATAAAACTATATATATATATATATATATATATATATATATATATATATATATATATATATATATATATATATATAGTTCTGATTAAAAAATCTAATAAACTAACAAACACCATTGGAATATAAACCATTGCATTCAAATAAATACATATAAGCATTTCTACTAGGACTTTCAAGGCACTGGTTTCTCCCAGAACTCCGTTATAACGTTAATTTCTGTTTGAAGTCGCTTAGAAGTGGTGCAAAAACTTATTAAATGATTCAAAATCTTCTTGATCCACAGAAAGCATTGTAAATCAGCTCCAAAGTCTCTAGTAAGCATTATCTTTCATTCGAAATGAATTATCCGCAACAAATACACGCCAGATAGCAAACGGAAAACGACAAAAAATGATTATTACTTAGCTATTATGAATCGTCAATGAGCCATGTGTCTTTGAGTTTGATATAAATTCTCTTCCTTACTTTCGTCTCACGCTTCTTTTGCTTTTATTATTTCATCCATTCTCACCAGAGATCCCACCATCCTTCAAAGGCTTTAATTTCCAGTTTTTTTCTTATTTTATTAATTTTTAATACCTACATAGCAACCCACAGAAATACAATTCCCACGTCATATAACCGACCCATCGATAACATTGGTTTTAGAATAGCTTAGGCTGCAGTACTACGATTTTCTTCGGACTTTGGACATTTTAAAACTGTAATTTAACATATAATTATTTTCACATCAATTAAGCAAAAAGAAAATACAGGAAACTAAAAATTAAAAAAAAAAGAATTTTAGAAAAACTTTTTTACGTAGTACGGGATTCGAACCCGCTCCACATTAACTGCCGCAACGTAAGGTTGACGCCTTAGACACCACAGCTGATGTGGACCCTAAACAATAAAATAAATTGTTAAGAACTAAAGAGCAAAACCGAGATTTCTCTTTTTTACCCTATTTTTTTATTTATTATTCTTAAAATAAGGATATTTAATCAATTTCCTTAAAAATTATCCAGTTTTACTGTGTTATTTACTAGGTATGTAAATATGAAAGCGGAATATTTGTATATAAAATACACTTTTATTGTATGAAAATGATAAAAAATATTATATGCAAAGTATTGGCCATCGTTAGCTATTAATTTTTTCTACCTGTTTGACAATTTGTGCCACGCCAAAAATGCCACGGAAAGATGCCACGCCAAAAAAACTGTTGCTCTTTCGAGGCAAACCAGTCATCTAGTCATTTTCGTAAATTTTCTTAAAAAGTAAACCCCCGCTCAGCAAGTGCGTGTCCCATCGATGCAAATAAGTAGTAATCGGACGGAGCCAAGTCTGGTGAGTAAGCCGCATGCGAAAGTATTTCCCAACTAAACGCCTCAATCGTTTCGTTGACCAGTTTTGCTATATGTGATGATACATTCCCATAAAACAAAATCATTATGTGTTGCCTTTTTTGGTATTCTGGTCGTTTTTCACGCAAAGTTTGATTCAAAACGATCATTTCTTGTTGATAGCGTCGATCACACACCTCTGATCCCACCAAACACATAATATTGTCTTCCGTTAATAGTGATTTGGCCTTGCAGTTGATGTTGATGGGTCTCCTGTTGTTACCCATGATCTTTTATGCTTAGGATACTCAAAATATATCCACTCTTCGCCATCGCCTGTCACAATTCGACAGAGAAATGGCTTTCTTTTGTACCTGGCGAGCAGCATTTCGCAAGTGGTTTTTCTTATTGGTTGGTTATGGTGGCTTATTGGGCAAGTGGTTCTCTATATTCTATAGAGCCGGTTTCTCTTGTCACATTTAACTGTCATTTAATGATACATCCAACAATGCTTGCAATTCGCTGTGTTCAAACTTTTTCGGTGGTCTTCCACGTTCTTTGTTTCTCACGTCAAAATCGGCACATTTGATTTTTTCAAACCACTCAAAGCACTGTAAGCTTTGACAAGATTCTGCAACAGTTTTGTTTAAATGGTAACAGAAAATCAATGCTGTCCATAAATTGTAGTTTCCAGGCACAAAATTCGGCTTGTTCAACGCTGTTACAAACTATGTTGTTGTATGCAACTTGTGTTGTTGTGAGTTGAATCTTTGTCAGATATCAACAAGGAAATGGCGCCGATGACATGAGTTGAGCGTAACTACATTGACAGCTAGGCCCATCTACGGGTAAATTCCGGTTTCATATTTACAGACCTGGTACTTTTTTCAGACGTAGTATATATACATATAAATTGTCCTCTGCAATCTATAGATTACTGATTTTACGGTCGGGCATTAGTCGAATGGTAGAAAATTCTCGGAATTTAAAGCTCCTAACCGTCTAAAACCGTAACAAAACAAACAGAGAAATAAAATAGCGAAAGATCGCGAACGAGGGGGAGAACGATAGAAGACGAACAAAACGAAGAAAAAAAGGGAAGAACGGAAAGAAGGTATAAATTTGCCGAGCCGGCACGAAAAAGTAAACAAAATCCGCGAAACTCCGACGAAGTTTATAATTCGAGATAAAATATCTTAAATTAATAACAAAACCCCGTCTTCGCGGCAACCGAGGAAGTAATAAAAGCTTAACTGCTAACCGAGAGACGTCTGAAAGCTTAAACCGTTAAATATTGATGTTTTATAAGGTTTCGGCGTAATATTAAACGGAAATCTGGAGCGCGGTGCATCGGCCCACGCCAACGCTCAATATCGGCTAAAAGAACGGCCGAGCCGGCTCGGAAGGACCGCAGATCGAGTTTACCTTATTAAAGCGAGTACAAAACTTTATTTTACATATTCTTTTACAACATTCCGGTACTATATTTAAAAAAAAATCCTAATTAAGAAGTCTATCAAAAATTGGAACCCCACAAAAAATATATACAAATTTAGAATAGAAATAATCGGTTTGAGAAAAAAAAAGCTAAAATATTTCAGTTAAGACATACTAAAAAGACCTTCAGCCGACAGTGGATTGAGACGGGATGAACTAGTGATGATGAAACTGTTAACAACGATAACTCATTTAAATAATTCTTCCATTTATTATTCTTAAGTTATTTAACCCTGCGTCGGTACCACGGGGCCTAATCCCAATGGAGTTTACCGCGGTGTAGCCCATTATCAACAGGCCACAGGTTCCCGAGTATTCGTGTATCTACGTATTTGGCTTATTTCTGACCAAAAATGCGTGCAGTATAGTCTGATGTGAACAGAAGTGCGCATTATTTTCCCTTAATTCAATACGTATCCTTACACCCCACCGTACCGATTACGTGTAGATAAATTTTGAGTCATACACCACCGTGCGTTAGTTATTCTAACATATAGTTCAACTATTTATCAATGTATTTTTATTGTCTATAATTAGTAATCTGATGAATACATAATGTAACTTTTTGCATGATGAGTTATGAAAAAGAACTATGGAAACAAAATTATTAGAACTATGGAAAGATTTAGGGCAAGAGAATGATTACAGCATCTCCGGAACTAAAATCTGGTTCGGGAAAAGAAGATGATCATATCAGCGAGCGTTCGGTAAATTCGGACACAGAACAAGAAAAAATTTTTGCGCTGTTTACAATCTGGATTTTTTGCTGATTAATGTACAGTTTTATTTGAGAACATAGAAACTACCTTTTCTTATTTGAGCTAAAAATAATAGCTTTAGATTTGGTAGGGTTCAAATGTAGGCAATGATTTGCAGCGAATGCAGAAATGTTGCAAAGATCTGCATTAATGGTCTTGGCCGCACGCTCATAATCATCGCACACGAACTCCTTGTACAGCTGTGTGTCATCCGCAAAAAATGTGGATTTACTATTTACAATAACTGCATGTAAATCGAAGGTGTAAATTAAGAAAAGCGACGGACCCAATACGGATCCTTGAGGTACACCAGAACTTGTATTCAAGCTTGAAGATATCAGGTTATTTAAAAATGTCCTCTGAGTACGATTGCTCAAGTACATATGAAGAAAGTTAAGTGATGTTTCGTCAAAGCCAAGATATCCACATTTAGCAATCAATAGAGCATGATTAACTGTATCAAATGCCTTACTAAAATCCAACAAAACAAGAGCCGTCGCTTTTCCTTCATCCATAGAACGACAAACATCGTCACATAGAGAAAGCAAGGAAGCTTCCGTACTGTAACCCTTTCTAAAACCAAATTGAGTAGCAGGAAGTATATTAAACTTAGTTAAATACTCATTAATTTGGTTATACACAGCCCTCTCCAGAATCTTAGACAAAGTCGGCAACAAGCTTATTGGCCGTAGGTCGCCAAGCTCAGACAGATTAGAACTTTTAGGAAGAGGAACTACAAGAGCCTCTTTCCACATTGAAGGGAAAAACCCACACACCAAACAACAGTTTATGATATGACATAGATACTTGTCAATAGCAGGCATGCATAATTTTATTATCTGCAGAGTCAAACCATCAGATCCTTTGGCATTAGATTTCATCACATGTGGAGGATGGATTGGAGGATGCAAGAACCTTTTATGTTTTGAGTCAAAAACCGGAAGATATTGTTCTTCGTCTTTGTAAACGTGTTCAAAAATCTAACCGCAATGTGACATTTGACAACTGGTTTGCCAGTTTCTCACTTGTAACAAAATTACTACAAGAATACAAACTAACGTCAGTCTGTACTTTGAGCAAACATAAAAGATAAATATCTGTGCAATTGTTACAAATAAAAGATCGAACTAGAAAAAATATCTTTGCATTTTAAAAAGATGTAACGCTAGTTTCGTATGTGTCGTCGCAGATGGACTATATTTTTTCTCTGCTAAACACATCATCAAAAAAGGCATTTATTATATTTCATTGAAATAAGGAAGTTCCGATAAGACGTGACCAGTTTATAAAACAGCTAGTTCTGGCTTTAGTATTACCATATATGAAAAACCTTTAATCAAATCCCAGACTATCAACTAGTATAAAGCGAAAAATTGGTGATATAACAATGATGCCTTCAGGCTCAGCAAATTCTTATAATAGTGAATTACCTGATTTAAAAAAAAGCAAATCTGGAAGATGTTATGCATGTGAACGGAAAAAAAACGCAAAATCTTATTATAATTGTGTTAATTATAGGAAATTCATATGTTTACAGCACTCTTTTTTAACATGTGGTTCCTGTTATGTACAAAATAATGTTTTTTTTTCGTTTGTTCTACCTTACTTTAGTTTTATATAACATTCTTAGAATATTAAAGTTGTTCTTGTAATAATATTTTATTCATGCCTCACCGTACCACCTATGTAATTAAAACCCATCGTAATGACGCCGGGTTAACTTTTTTAAGTATTGTTTTAGTTCTATTAAAAAATGCGCTTTTTTTTTCGAATAATGACTTTCAAAATTCGAGCTCTGGTCTTCTTATTAAAAAAATTAAGGAGAGAAAAAGAGATGTTTTATTCTATATTCACAGATATATTAATATTGCAAATGTACGTGGTTTCTTTAGTACAAATCTAATTTTAATTGCTTGTTGATACCACAGAAAGTCATCTGTCAGTGAAAGTACAGTGATGAACCTTAGGCCCATAAATAAGAATCAATGGTGCGGAAAATACGAGCACGCCGACAGCTTAGGTTCCCAACGTTAATGTTTACACGCACTATGCGGCCAGAAAACTGACACGGTTGTGTTTTCGCACTTTCCGCACCACGGCTTCTTCATTTTCCTATTCCATTAATTAAAATCAATGTCAACAGAGTGGACGCTGTAACGCCCAAAACTGAATATTGATAATGCTCGTTTCCAATCATAAAAGAAAACGGAAGATAAATTCCTGATACCCGTTTTCTCATAACCAACACAAACAATAATATACAGTGCTAGTCAAAAGTCCCCTACCCCCCTTTTATCTATTGAATGGTTATACTTAAACTAAGGAAATTTAGAATGTGAAAATTACTCGACGTAAACTCCTTTGCTAGTGATAGCTGATAACGTAATCATCATAGATGGCGCCTCAGTACCATTGTAACCAATAATTTTCAATGGGATCGTATTACAAGTGACACCTCATTTGAAAGATATTTAAAATACCTATTCAACCATAATAATTTTGTTTGGGTTCAAGTTAGTTTTGACGCATAAAATAAATAAATACAAAGATTTCAGTTTAGCGTATAATTAATACAGATTCACAATTCCTCTGGACAATTATCAAAAAAAGTTGACTTTTTGTAATTCTCCAACTTATTTTACTTATTCTGAACTTTTTCATTCAACTGAACTCCTTCTTTCTATTCATCTTTCTGGCAGCAGTTCTTGAAGATAATACCGCACATTTCGCATAAAATGAGGTGGTGCCCCATTGTGTTGGAAGTAGAACAGCCATCTTTCTGTTAACGGTAGTTCATCAATAAACAACTCAAGATCGTTTCCCAATAACTCTAAATAACGTTCACCATTTAAATGTTGTTCTATGAAGATAGGTCGGATCACGTTTTTATTGCAGATTCCACACCAAACGTTAACTCTTGGATTATTTTGTCCTCTTCTTTCTTCAGCCCAAGGATTACTTGGGAGACCCTTCACATAACGAACCGATTGATATCCTTAATGATTTACCAACATTATCTACCATCCGTGAGAAAATCCGATTTAACATATAGCGATAACAAGACAGATATACTAAAGCAATCGTGGGATGGATACCGCTGGTTTATAAATGTCACGAATTATAAACGAATAGTACATGGCCGCGGAGTTGGAAGCATGCAGAAAAGACTTTTATCCTGCATTGGATATACAACGGCTGAGAAATGATGATGATGATATATGCATATATCTATTATCACTTAGCTGTTATGAATAGTGTTTAATATGAATATATGGACACATCGATGACAACATCAAAAAAGTTCAATTTTGCTTGATGATCCCTAATAGTTGACTGATATAACCCCATGCGACTTATGTCTATTTTCATAAGTACAAAAAACGATAAAAATAAAGCATTTCGAGAGAATTTCAGATACAGTAGGGGTCATAAAAATGCGGGACAGTCTGAAATTTGAAATATAATTGTTGATAAAACTAGTATCATGCATTTTTTTGCAGGTTTTTTTTTGTTTGATTGAGAATTTTGTTCTTTATTTAATGTTTTAATCGGTTTTTTATTTGAATGAGTCAAAAAAATGTTATCTGGTTTTTTTGTAAATTTTCCACTGTAAAAACACTTGTAAAAAATGTGTTTTTTAGGTGTCTAAGAAGGGGCAATTGTGTGATGATGTGATGTCATTAATTGTACGTGATGTAGAAAACGGAAATAGCAGTAGAGTCGTTGCTCAGCGATATGGCACGACGAAGTCATCCGTAAGCAGGATTCATAAAAATTGGAGGCTCACCGGGGATACCACGTGGCAGACAGGATCCGGTCGACCTCCAAATGAAACGCCATGCCTCTCAAGATCTCTTGTACGCGTAGTCAAAGCGAATCCTCACACAAACAGCACAGACATCCGAAGATACGCGGACGAGAACCACATTCAGCTTTCTAAATCCACAACCCAGCGTGTTCTGTGGTAGTTTCCGAGAGAATTTAGTAAAAGTGGCCTCATAGCAGTCAAACCGTTGAAAAAACCGCTGCTGTCGAGGAAAAACGTTAGCGCACAGTTCAAATTTGCTGTGTGTTTCAATCAATCACGTGTTTTTGGAGCGATGAGAGCAAATTCAACTTGTTTTCTACGGATGGAATTCGTTATGTGCATCGTCCTATCGGAAAAAAGGACCCAAAGTACCAGATTCCAACGGTAAAACACGGTGACGGTTCTATTATGGTCTGGGATAATTATACTGATTTTGACAAGCAAAAGCAAAACAAATAACGAAACTCAAAGTCCATTTGAATCCTAGTGAGCACCTCTAGGTGGAATTGAATCGACGAATTCGTACGCGCACGTTCTCCAAATCTGGCCAGTTAATGGAGGCGTTGCAACAAGAGAAATCGGCTTCCGTTGGACATTTTGGTCAATTTAGTCGATGCGGCCGTGATTAAAGCCAAAAGTTATTGTACGAAATATTAATATTAATGTTTAAATATTGTTCTTTCGCTTTTATTCAAGTTAATAAAATATTTTACAACTGTTCCGTTTTTTATGACCACATCAATTTCTGGCATATTTTACAAAAAAACAGATTTTTTTGACTCATTCAAATAAAAAACTGAGTAAATCATCGAATAAAGAACAAAATTCCTAATCAAACAAAAAAATATATGATACCTATTTTATAAACAATTATATTTCAAATTTCAGACTGTCCCGTCTTTTATGACCTCTATATATGTGGCAAGCTTCGACCATGGAGATTTAGAGGCGATTCCCAAAAGATTATTTCCTTACTGTTTAATTCTAAATTAAAACCTCCCTTTAGACAATGTTTAATCTAAGATAGGGGATTATTTCCTGAAACAAACTGACTGCCAGAAAAATATTTGACTCGCAAATGTTAGCGCAAATAATTTCAAGATTTACTATATAAAGTGCGCTACGAATCGGTAAATATTTACCGAAAACAAAAACGAGAAACATATCGGAAAAAGAAAAGGAAGAGCGAGAAAATCTGGAACCGAGTACACGTTGCAACAAATGTCACGGGTTTACGTGCTTCGGAACTCGTTTTTGCCATTCGGAACACTTTCGAACCTAAATCAAAAAATACGGACCCCGAGTTACGGTGGCCGCAACCGACCAGATCATTTACTATAGCGGAATTAAAATAAAACATAAATTATGTATATAGGTTTTTGATATGTTCTCTTTTCCGATAAAATAAACGATTCTTTTTAAAGTTCCAGTATCGAGCGCGATTTATGGTTGATTCTCAACAAATTTTACGATCGACTGTTTTTCAAAGCTAATAGAGTTCGAAGCATAGCAGTTTAACTTTATTTATTATTTTAACTTTTTCTTACATGTTTCTTAATATTAGATGTAAAAAGTGTAATCTGGTTAATAATACTTTATGGTCAGAGTTCGCTTGTAGAATTAGTTCGACACCAAGTAGTACAAACTAATATTGAAACATTTATAAGACTGAAAATGAATGACTGACTGGAGTGTCCAAGGGATATGTTCTGGATCTAATGTTATTTTTACTATTTTTAAGGATCTGCCAGACGTTTTTGATGACATGACATATTTTGTATACATTCAGGCATGGCAATACTGTCAAGATCCTTTACCACATTTTTGATTGTTTATTTAAATTACACAATTATTTAGTTAAGTCTGAAGTTTCTACTCTCAACATAAAGTTGGTATTACTCATCAAAAATATTTTGGTAATATAATTGCGCATACGTTGAAAGATAACCTTGAAATTTCCACCATATTAGATCCTCAGTTGTCATTTATGTCAACAGTCATTTATATCAGTGTTCCTGTTAAGATGGAAAACATCGAACATTGAGCCGTCATTAAATTTTTACATTTGAAAGGCAATAAGTATGCATCTCGGCTTTAATTTGTGTAGGTATATTGCCTTTCAAATGCAAGAATTCGATAACGGCTCAATTTTCGATTTTTTCGATATTTAGTTACAGAAACACTGACATCGACTAACATGAATATTTATTAAATGACAACTGAGCATCTAATATGGCTGAAATTTTAAAGGTTATCTTTCATCGCATGCGCAATTAAATTACCAGAACTACCCTCGCCAGGATTCAGACTACCCTCGTAGGATGAAAGTTAGATACCGTTGAGATTGTATCACAATATTCTTATGCGTAGTTTTTTAGTCGTGTTAGGTGGTGTTTAACACATTAAATCACGATTTGAAAAGCTGACAAAGATTAACATTTTTAACAAATATGTGTAAAGCATATATAATATTAATTGGTTATTACCCAGCGACTAAACTACAAATAAACTAATGAATATTGTCATAACAATTTTTTTTAAATTACGAATCATGTCATACATCAACCAATATGGATAGTGAATATCAGCGAAAGTGTCGCAAATAATGTTATTTGAACATTACAATGAAATGTATTTCAGAATAGGCCAGTACGTACATTTAAGTTCGATTTAAAACCAAAAATATATTCTGTACGCGAATGTCACGATATACTTCGTATCTATGGAGAAACTCTGCGAAATTCCGATGGGATTAGACGTAATTACGGGCAACCATACCCAAAAAGACCGCTTTCAGCTCGTCGAACATTTGTACATGTTTCTCAAAGACTTTTGAATACGGATATTGTGGTTCTATAACTTCAAGAATGTGGGCGATAGCTAGAAATCGGTCCTGAAATCGAACAACAAATTTTACATTTTGTTGAAGAGCATTCTACCAGAAGTACTCGAAGTATTGCGCGACTTCTTCGAGATTTCCATTGCTTTGTACATTGAATACCAAAAGAGCAATTGCTCTACCCATATTATCTAGAAACCACTAGAAAGAAGCACTCTTACTCGCTGATTTTTCATGCATTAAAAAAATATTGTGAATGGTTTATTGGCCAAAACCAAAGGAATTAAAATTTTTTTTTCAAATTTTATCAACCTACGAAGCTTCTTTCATCACGATGGTGGACACTTTAAACAGTTAATTTAATAAAACAATTAATCATGGCTTTCTTAATGTGACATTAAGATTTATTCTAATGTGAAAAAATAGTGCTAGTAGTTTCAACTATCAGATTAAATGAAAATAGGGTGTAAATTTTCCTTTTTTTATAACAAAATAAACCCTATTTATACTGAAACGTATGGAATAAATGGCTATAAAAAATTACATTTTATTTTCAAATAAAACTTTAACAGGCTAATGCAACAAAAACTGAATTATTTCGATCGAAATATACACGACAATCGAAATAACAATTGGGTTTTTGAATAAAAAATAAATATCAATTTTTTACTTTAATTTAAAACATTATCATAAATAATATTAATAATCGATGCGATTAAAAATAAATAAAAAATCACTTGCCTACGAACGCACCGCGATTGGCTGTCATGTTTGTCACGTCATTATGGTAAAGTGTTTTCACGTCAGAACTGTCAGCGGCTTCTACTTGTATATACAATTTTGACAATATGTATATATATATATATATATATATATATATATATATATATATATATATATATATATATATATATATATATATATATTGTCAAAATTATTGTTAGTTAAGTGCAAAATAAAATATTGTTGGTTACTAATTTAGTTCAGTAATGTGTGACAAAGGGTTTATAAATGCTAATTCTGATAACAAACCTTCTGTGGATATTTTTATGGTTACAGATTTATAATATTAAATGATATTTTTATTATAATAACTTGATGTTAACTTATAAAAATAACATTAAGTAAATTTGTTTTTTTAAACGTAATTGGTTATTAATTTTTTTAATGAATATTAATAAATTTATATTGATATTATAGGTGATTGTAAAATCACTAATACTACAACAGTGATAACAATATAGTCTGTATAAGGCAACATATTATGATTAATAACTACGTGAAGTTTGAGAAAAGTAAACTCTCGTATTCTTCCAATGACGGATTCTATATGAACATGTAGAGCAGAAACTTTCTTGCCTTCTAAAACCATAGATTGTGATAACTTTATGCCAGAACTAACCGAAGGCAGTTTAATTAATTCTATATTTCTATCCTCAAGAAACGAAACAATGCTTTTAAATATACATAATAAAACTAGGATAATATGGATAATATATTATAGTAGATTATAATAAGTAAACTACATTAATAATCAATTCAGAATAGAAACAATGACTATCCAAAATTACATACATATTTGTTTTTATAATAGTTTGATTGTTATCATTGAATTTTACAATACTTTTAAAACCACACTGATTCTTCAAACCGTCACACTAAACTCTATTAACAATATTTTCAAAAAAAATATTCACCCACATTATTGCTTTAATTAAGGTTTTCAGTATTTTTAAAACGATGGCAATTTTTCGCCTAACATGTTTTACAAACCACCACATTAGACTCTTAATTTAATAATATTTGCAAATATAAATTAATCCAGCTGTTAACTATCTATAATGCATGACCCGCCAGAGGTTTAACATTTTCCTTTTGCTACTTTTCGAAAAGTTTCTATTATAAATATTTGATCTCATGCGGGAAATCTTAGCCAGAAATAAATCCAATCTCGTACTTTTAGTTTCTACATGTTCTAATAATTTTTTAAGTTTCTTGATATATATAATATAATGTATATATGTATATATATATATATATATATATATATATATATATATATATATATATATATATATATATATAATGTATATATATATATATATATATATATATATATATATATATATATATATATATATATATATATATATATATATATATTATACGAGGCTTTTATAGTTACACAAATTTCTGTATTCTTCGACCATCTACAAATTAGTTTATCCTGAAAAACTTTCATAAGTATAAAACTTTTCAATACGATTACCTTCCAAATTGGTGGTCGAATTTTGTTCTTGTCTATTCGCGCTTTCTTGAATATTATTATTCGTATCCTACAAAATTGACGATCCTGTAGATCCTTCTCATTATTACTACTTTCGGTTGTGTTGCTACATGTAGATTTTTTGCTATGCTATAAATTTGTCACTTACCTTTGGGTATATACCCAAAGTATATTACGCCCTTACCTTGGTATATATCTATATATATATATATATATATATATATATATATATATATATATATATATATATATATATATATATATATATATCCATCCATCCGACGAGAAGTTGGTGAAAATATGGGTTGTTTGATTATGGAGAGGGCCTTCCTATTCTTGGCGACAGAGTATATGTCGGTACTGATGAGTCTAACCACCAACAGGCGAAACATGTGCCTTACAATGTAACGGATGAGTGGGGCTTCCTCCCGGTCAAGCAACTTACCAATGTTCATATATATATATTTATGAGTATAAGGAAAACAGCACCGAAAGCCTAAATAACAATTAAAAGCAAGTATATTTTCAAATGGCTAGCAAACTAACAAATGCAGTCAAAGATATAGGTTAAATCTATAAAACAATGACTAAGATCGATAAATTGTTTTATTTGCCCGGGACTCCGAAAGTCTTTTCGGAGAAAGAAAATTTCGGTTAACTTCCGAATTGTTCCGAGCCGACCCGATATTGGCGATATTGGCGTTCGTTTTACCATTGTTAGGTCACATATGCTCGGGTTTTTTTCGGGAACTGTCGGTACGCCATCGGTACTAGGTTTAAAAATTTTTCAATTTGAAATAAGTTTTTAATTATAAAGAGAAAAAAATAAAAATAGTCTTGTTATAAAGCTTATATATGATCTTTTCATTTATCACAAAAAAAAGTTTGTTTAAAACCCCATTTGGCTAAGTTGCCAATAGCTCCGAACTAAATATTTCTGAATTTTTAGATATCGTTACAAAAACTATTCCTTTTTGTTAGATGTTTAAAACAACGATTCGATTCATTCCATTACAAAATCGATATTGACTAAAAGCTACAACTCCCTGGTATTTAGATCCATAAATTTGGTTTCCCTTCCACTATTTCATATAGTCACGCCCCGACACTGTACATTATCAGTTTTATAAATTAATATTAATGCACCATTTGTAAACTGAAACGAACAAATAAAACATTTTGTTGTGTTTGTTTGATTTCGAAAATCGCCACCCCCGCATTGTCAACATTTATGAGTAATATTTATATGAAAAATGCAGCGGAGTAGCTTTAAATATATGCCATTGTTTCGCGTCAATGAAATGTGACTGCACAAATGATGATAAACAAAAATTCGTTTCGTTTAGTTCTAGTTGTGTTAACATAATTTTTGTTGTTTCAGTGGCGTACGTAAATTTGGGTACCGCTCTGATTTCAGCTGGGAGATGTCAGGAAGCTATTACGGTGTTGAGACAGGGGTCAAGATTGGATGGTACTGGATTAAGAGATCGGCGAGAACATGATAGTGCGAAAATTTCGGCTTTGCTTCAGTTGGGGGCACTGTACAGTGACCAAGGAAGGTTACAGAGGGCGCTAGCAGCTTACAGAGAGGCAGCTCATAATCTGCCTGATCACTATCCGCCTCAGGTAAGTGTCACAAAAGATCTTGGCTTGATAAAGAGATGGAGTATGATTCGAAAGATAGTCTTCTGCGAAGTTTCAGATGCGTACATTTAGTTGGTTGTTTGGGGGCAATTGAGCAAAGCATCATATAAAAGGAGCTAGTTGCCACTTTAAAATAGTATTTCCCTCCGTTTTCAATGATAACAAAAGTTGGCAGCTAAATTTAAATGTGCCACGTTTGTTATCAATCGACCAAAAATGTTTTCGAATAAACACTTTGCAAGAAAATTTAGACTTACTCAAACATCAAACATGGATTGATATACGTCAGCGATAAAGCAGTAATTTATACAGTTGATGAGAGGATGTAAAAGTGTATCAAAAAGTGAAAATGAATCTCGTGGTGTGGTACATCCACCGGTGAGTAATACTCTTTATTACTGGACGAATACACAAGTACATCCGCATGCGCTCTATTTGCCCGATTTACCTCTCAGCGATTATTTCCTTTTCCTAAATCTGATTTAAAACCACTAAATTGCAAAGGAATTATGTTGATTTGTTTTTTAATTTCAAAAATTTTCTGTATCACACACAGAACTATTCGAACAACCCTCACCCAATGCGAGAGTATTTCATCAACGTGTTTACTTAAAAGTATCTCCAATATAAAAGATGTAAGATGTAATAGATGTAATTCTAAAAATAATCATCCTAAAATGTCCCCTTTGGGCGTGGGCAGCAGTATAACGCCGCCTAAACAAATGCTGCAATGAAACCTGATGTGAGGTCTGTAGATGGAGTAATGTGCCTGATTTTTTATAATTTTTTATTCAGTTAAAACTACCATTCTTGTTGTTTCTCTCAAAGTAAATGGTCTTTCAAATTGAGCGGATTTTTTAATTCTTGAATAAAACCCAGATTGCGTTGTCAATTTGCCTAGATATAGTATTATTTCAGAAGTGTAACGTCTGACATGTATAAAAATGGAGTCGTACACAATAGAGCAAAGCGTTAAAATTATTGAATAGTTTTTTTTGCACAATCCTCCGTCTGAAAGTACTATCAATCGAATTGTTCAAAAATGTCAAGAAACTTGTTTGGTGGAAGATAAAAGAAAAGCACTATATAGTCGTGGTGGTCGTTTACAAGAGCATATTGATTTGCTACGGGAAGGTCTTGCTTATACAACATGGCGTATTTTACGAAAGGATTTAGCTCTCAAGGCATATAAGGTTCAAATAACACAGGAACTAAATCCACTGGATCATTAAAAAAACCATGCATTTGTCAATGGGTTCAAAGAAGAAATAAATGATCTTTCACAAAAGATCATCTTTTCATATAAAGCATATTTTGAAATTAATGGCTATGTTAATAAACAAAATTGCAGCATTTGGGATGACAAAAATCCATGATTGATTCTTGAGAAACCTTTATATTCTAAACGAGTCACTGTTTAATCTGCATTATGTTGGGGTATAAATAGGCCGTATTTCTTTCAGAATACTGGTGGTGAACTTGTAATTATGAAAGGTGTTGAATATCGTCAGATGGTAACTGAATTTTAGTGGGCTAAATTGAATAATATTGATCTGTAGGATATGTGATTCAAATAAGATGGCGCTACACCTCAGTCTGCTAACAAAACCATTGATTTATTGATAGAAACATTCCCAGGGAAAGTTATTTCAAGAACCGTTGATGTTAATTGGCCACCGTTAAACTATTTTCTTTGGAATTACGTGAAAAGCCATGTTTATAAGAACAATCCACAATCGATTGTGGATTGTGGATACCCATCAATTAAAAGTTTTTTGAAATTAACGCAAATTCTGTGTTTTATTCAATAATTATAAAAATCGCTCAATTTGAAAGAACTTTTAGTTGCCTTGGGAGGCCATATAGCGGTGAAAATGGTTTGTCTCAAAAAAATCTCGGAAATCTTACCTCATCTACCGGAAATGTGGCAGGGTTTTTCTGGAAAGGAGCCCAGGTGGATTTAAGGACGCGAGCGAACATCCCCATTTGTGAAAATATACAGATCAATAACTCTTCCAAACTATAAACCTAACCAAACATTAGGTTTTTTGAGTTTGAATTGCTAATTATATTATTTTTCTGGGAATTCGTTTTTACTCAATATACTACAATACAAAAGAAACATCGGAGAAGAACCATATTCATAGTAATTTTGAATATATTATACTCACTGTGACAGAACAAATACAGCTGTGAAATATGTATAAAATTATCTGACAAAACAAGTCACGACAATTTGAAAGACACTATGTTCAAAATTATGTTTTTTTAAATTTCTTCTTTAACTTAACGTGGGTTCCGAACCACGTCATCAGCCAAGGAAAACACCGATCAGCACCCCTGTCGGGCTATCAACCCTTGGTTTTGTGCTTAACCGAAAGTATCTCGAGAAACCTATCGACTGGCGATTGACCAACGTAGAAAACCACTCACAAGGCATCCGGCCTTACCCAGCCTCATACTGGCGTGACTGAAGGGAGATTCCTTGTGAGATTTTACACTATTACCTAGAAACATTCACAAGAATTTTAGAAAAACTTTTATGCCGGGATTTGAACCCATTCCACATTAACTACTGTAACCTAAGGCTGACGCCTTAGACACCACAGCTAATATGGCTCCTCATTTGTCTTGTGGCAACTTGGGACAGGTATATTCTGTCAACTTGTGACATGTGTCTTATGACAACTTTTGATATGTTTTTCTTTTACGATTTGTATCGTTCAACCAACCAACAACGCCTTTTCTTGGTCTTCAACTTTAATTCCGAAATAAACTTCGTTTTTTGCTATTTAAAGGTAAGCTCTTCGCACACAATAATTTTTAACCCTATTTATGCGCTATTACAGGCATTGTTTTTAAAATTAATCACGATCAAAGCGAAATAAAAAAGCATGCGTAGAACTCAAACAACTTACTAGTCACGACATAGAAATGTAACACATTCGTCAGCCTAATAATAGACGAAATCTGTATTGGAAGCATATTTTGTAAATTTAAATCTTAACTAAGTCTTAATATCTTAAATTAGAATTTTCGCAGAAAATCTATGGGTGACTGCAGATTAATTTTCAGTGTAACAAATTACAGCATTAAGCCCCCAAAGTATCACATCATATCGTACAATACATCACCGACATATCACAAATCAGAGCAGGTCGTGGAGCAGCAGATATAACATTGCAAAATGACAGCCTATTCGTGGCTTTTGTGGATCTGACAAAGGCGTTTGACTCCATTTACAGAAATATAATGTGGAAGCTCTCGAACATCATAGGATGCCCGCCTAGACTGATGCGCATGATTACACTTCTGTACAATGGCATAAACGCAAAAGCTCTGACCCAAATGGCCGAAACTGATGCTTTTGAGATGAAAACCGGCGTTAAGCAGGGCTGTGTAATCACGCCGACACTTTTCTCTGTGTTTGTTGCCGCTGTACTGCATCACGTCGAAGGCAGATTACCGCATTCAAACTCGCACGACTTAAAGCCAGATCAAAACAAAGGAGGTTAGCATCGCAGTGTTGCTTTATACGGATGGCCATGCGCTTAACCGAGACTAAAAGGAATGCAAAACTCAAAAAGATTTACCACTAAACGTCAAACCACTTTTGTAAACTTCTCGATGCGCATCATCACGAGATGATTCAATCTGATGATGCTGATATGGCCAGCGAAACATACCTCGAGAAGTTTTAAAAAGTGATTTGATGTTTAGTTGTAAATCTCTTCGAGTTTAGTGTTTCACACCGAAGGTTTTAATATAGGAATGGATTAATTAATTAAAAAATAATGGATTATCCATCTATCTATGCCTTCGGTATAGAGCTGAATCCTGGATACTGTATCGGAAGCAAATAAACCAACTCGAGAGATTTCATCAAAGTTGCTTCAGAAAAATCTGGAGAAAAAAAAGGCCACTGTGGAGATACTTGACAGGGCCAACAATCAATTGAAGAAAAAAATTTTGAAGAAAGAAATTTGAACCTAGAATCCCAGATCATAAAAGCTCAGTTGAGATGGTTAGACACTAGGATGCCGAAGCAGATGCTGTATGGTGAGTTAAAGAACAAGAAATGACCACTGGGTGATCCAAAAAGAAGACAGAAAGACCTCACAAAATCATTTCTGAAGAACTTCATATAAAACGTGTCTGGGTGAAAAAAGACTGTAAACAACAGAACCACATGGCGAACCACAAAGCTGCAGTCAAAAGGCAGGCGTGAAAAAGCAAAATGGCTAGATCACGTGTACCAATTCTGTATCCTGCTGATCGTAAATGGCCAGCATACAAAATACAATAGAGATCTAAGCTGGGTTATTGGAGCCATTATAAGCCGGTGAAGCAATGCCTGAGGAGTTTACTGTAAAAGAAAGGACTGAGACTAGGCGACCCACTGTCCACAGTTCTGTTCAATCAAGTGCAGGAAATGAGTCCGACGGAGAGTGGCATCAATTCCAAGGGGTTAATATATGGTACCAGACACCAATGTATTGATGGCGAGATCCAAGGAAGAAATAGTAAGGATATTCAAGATGTTGAAAAAAAAAAGTCAAAATAAAGTCAATAATATAATAAATAATAAATAAAGTAAAATAAAAGTAAAAATGAAAATAAAAAGTCAATAATAATATAAGTTAAAAATAAACATGACCTAACAATTAATGAAAACAAGACCAAATACATGGCAATGAAAAATATTATCAGACGATTGTCCCCTAATTTATTCATTGATTGTGCAGAAAATAAGAAATATACGATAGAGAAAGTTGAACAAACTGAATATATAGGAGTGACACTAACATGTAAAGAGGACGAAGGAAAGGAAATCGAGAAACGACTAGCGAAAGTAAGTAAACCCGCAGGAAAGTTTTCAAATATTTTTAGGACAAAAAATATAACAAGAGTAGCAAAAGTAAGAGTGTACAAAATATTACTAAGCCTGAGGGTGACGAGAAGGGTATGGAGGAAGTAATCTGGAAGTCTGGGAACGTAAAATATTAAGGCCTATTTTTGGGGGAATTAAAGTTCAGAACAAATTTAGAAGAAGAACAAATGGAGAAACAGAAGAACTGTACAAAAAACTAAATATTGTTCAGGTGGTGAAAGCGTAGAAACCTAGATAGCTCGGGCACATAGCGAGGATGCCCGGCGAGAGATGGATTAAAGGAATACTGATAAGAGGTGAAAGGGAAAAGAGAAGAAGAGGGCGACCGGGGATGTCATGGCTGGATGAGGTGATGAATAATTTGAGGAAAGTAGGAGTCAGCGATTGAAAGAATGATGCTTTGAAGCGAAAAAGGTGGAAAAGAAGAGTGAAGGAACGCGAAGCCAAGGATCACTAGGCCTTGAAAAACATAAAAGCTGAACATAAAAGCTGAACACAACGTAAAGCTGAACATTATTATAAAATCCATAATTCTTCAACAATGGCTTAGCAAAATTAATAGCCATGGCTGAGATCAGACTCGTATCGAGTTGACAGGCACAGATCTGATTTACACAGATTAAATAATCTCCTTATAATGCTAACATGGTTAGCGAAACGCGCGTCGAGAAGTTTCAAAAAGTGGTGTTTAGTTTTAAATCTCTTCGAGCTTAGTGTTTCACACCGAAGGTTCCAATAGAATAATTTATCTTGTATGGGACATGTATATACTATAGATATATCTATCTAGACATGTTTATCTGCTTAGAGCACCTGTTAGATTTTTTCTAAAAAAAATTATGAATTTCTGACTTACAACACACCAGAAAGAATATTTAAATCTGGAAAAAATTCTTGCTTCAAAATGTAGCATTGAAAAGACTACGTACGAGTCCAACTACTGTAACTCGAACTTACAATTTTGAAACAATTAGGTAAAATTTCAAAGTTGTTCCAACATCAATTCATTCGTCCACGGTAGTTTCGAAATAAATATGATATTGTGCGCCGAACTTGCAAAGTTTTGCAGTAAAGCGGCAGTACGCCCGCGATTGTGTAACACCGACCGTGTGTCCCTTCTGTTAGCGGGCCCCAAAACTTTACTAATTAGTTCCCGGGAGGATTCCTTTCGTGTTCGGTTCGGCGGACAAGGCCAACCACCAACTAACAACGTTACATTTTGTTTAAAGTACATAATTATGGTGATAATTAATCTATGAGTCTGTTGCCTTTTGTTAGTTCCCGCTATTGTCTACGTCTATATGAAAAGTCGCTCTCCGTTTCTCTATTTACAGCTGTTACAACATACCCTAATATTGTTTTAGTTAGTCTCCTCTAAATGAAAACAGAAGTTACTCTTTAGGGAAAATCTTGATGGAACATTGAATCAGAAACAGGTACCACATCCTCTTCAATATTCAAACTAATATAGAAATATACGTTTAACTGAGGAAGCCGATACTTGCTGGAAATTCATTTTAAGTAAACGAACTTTTGAACATGAACATTTTAATCAAAATTTTCACTTCATTTAAAACTTTTACTACAACTGTTTCGACATACAGTGCCCTTTGCATATTAAAATCTATTAAAGTGTATAGCAAGAAAAGTAGTTATTACCTAAAAAGTCCATCAGTCTAATAATACCATAAATGATAGTAGTCGTCTATAATACTGAATCCGGCAGGGAGGTATGGAGTTTTTGAAAAAAAATGACACACTTTTATTTTTAAACGAATATCAAAATGTATTGATTTTATACATTAGTATAGATTTTAGATAGATTTTAGATAGATTTTATACATCACATCAGTTAGATGGCGTCCATTATTGTCGAGGCATTCTTGTAGACGGGTAGCAAAATCGCCCATACTCCTTTCAAGCATCGCACGAAAATCCTTTCAATTTTCGCTTTGGATTTTAAGTAGCCCCATAAAAAGTAGGCACAAGCTGAAAAGTCTGGTGACCGGGGTGGTCCTTCGACATTACCACGCAATGAAATAATGCGCCTAGGGAAATATTCCCTTAAAAATGCCACTGTTGCTCTTGACGTATAGCAAGTCGCCCCATCTTGTTGGAACCAAAGAGTATTGCGGTTAATGCGTCGTCTTCTTAGTTCTGGCAGAAAATAATCACGCAACATGGCGAGATTGCGATCTGTGTTAACAGACACTGTTCGTCCGTTTTCATGAAAAAAATATGATCCAACAATGCAAGTTCAAGATACGGCACGCCAAACAGCGGAGTGCAGAGGTTGATCATGTAGTTCTCGGGAGTTTTTAGGTGCCCAGTATTGAAAGTTCTGTTTGTTTGCCATCTCCGATAAATGAAAATGGGCCTCGTCACTCATGACCAAAACAATGTTGTCGTCCAACAATTCCAACATCATTTTTGCGAACCTACGCCGCCTCACAAAATCATTTCGTTGCAATTTTTAAACAACCATAATTTTAGACGGATGGAAATGAAGGTCCAAGTGTAAGATTCTGCAAACTGGCCTGTCTGATATTCTAGAGTTAGATCTCCTCCCCGTGCAGTCCCAGGTCTCAATGATCCTGTTGTTTGAAATTTGATCACCTCACTCCAGAATGGTATCGCGTTTTGGAACGTGACCTTGCCGACCAACGTTAAAATTATTTCGAAATCGTCGCTGTGTGAGCACAACAGAACGACCAGTTTCAATAATAGTGTTGTAAATAAATATGGGATATGCCACAGACCACGGCTCTATGGCTACTGAGATTGCATCCCGAAATGAGTAGATATCAACTATCCTGAAAACATTCGCTCGACACTGCCGTGCGTAACAGTCGTTTCAAAAACACCATACCTCCCCGCCGGACCCTGAATATTCCATTTCCATATATTATTATATATTCCTAAAATAATTCCATTTTTTTAAGATATAAATGCGCAAAATATCCACATTTTTTCTTTTATTAATTTTTAGGCCATAGACAAAATCCAGATCCAGTCCAGAGGCAAATGGAGGGCGTTAAGGCAGTCAAGGGCGTGGTCGTGATGTACCTACCTATTAAGGAAATCAAAATAATAAAATACTTTGAAAATATCTACTGTTTTTATGAAAAAATATTTTATCTCGCTATCTAAAATTTTTATCTTATTGCTATCGCATAAATAAGAATTGAAAAATTTTAATTATCATTAAGTATACGTATACCTAATTAGATGTAGTATTGTCGATGATAACTCTTTGCAAGTTTCCGACTTATGTAATCATCCCGATTAATGCAATCAAGCATATTTCGACATAAATATGGGACCTTAGAATGACTTGTTTAAACAGCAAGTGTATCAGTATAACAAACACGCAAAAGCATACAAGTTGATACGTGCACGACATCATAAAAATCAGAGATAAACATATCATAAAAATCAGGAAATCTAGAAAAAGCAGAGATAACTGTAGGAACGTCTTATTGTTTTTGTGTGCTCCGTCAATAATCTGTATTCGTGAGTGATAAGTGACTAGCGAGGGATGAGTCATTATTGCCATTATTTTTATAACTATCTATAAATCTATTGAAAAGTTAATTTATTGAAACCGCCGTAAATTTTGTATTTCAAAAGGCCTGAATCTAAGAAGAAATTCCGGCAGAACAGTATTGAATTTTTAAAATATGGGTTTACGCACTCTCCTAAGAACCGATCATTACATAAGTGTTTAGTTTGCCACAAAGGGGTTTCAAATGAAGCGGTGAAGTCTTCTAGGCTACAAGAGCATTTGAATAAAATGCATTCTGATAAAAAGGACAAAGATTTATCCAATTTTCAAGGACTTGAAAAGAAATATTGAAAACTGTCAACTATATCGAACCTTTTTGCGTCGTCTTCTAAATAACCAGATCATAGACTGCGAGCTTCATATAAGATTTCATTGTTAATCGCAAAAGCGGGAAAACTACACACAATTGACAAGACACCGTCAAATATGATCAAAAAAATTCCTCTGAGTAACAATTTAGTACAGCAATAATATAGGAAATGACTAAAGACGTTGAAATATCATTTCCATTCAACTCGATGAATCAATTCTATCAAATAACGAAGCAGTACTCTTATCATACGTTCGATTCATAAAATAAGTAAGAAATATATATATATATATATATATATATATATATATATATATATATATATATATATATATATATATATATATATAATTATTATTATTATTATTATTGGGTGCGTATAAACCCGGTTGGATCACGCAAAGCATCCTGACTCATTTTCGAGTGTTCTTCCTGATCCTCCACATCTCTCTCATCTTCTTCTCCTCCGTCCACTTTGTTCCTGATCTCCTCGAAACTTCGCTCTCTGGTGCAACTTTCCACATATGTATTTTGTGTCTGAACGTTCTTCTATCCTCAATCTCTGTCGGACCCATTTGTGCCTTTCGCAGATCAGCTCTGACTTGTGCGATCCATGGTACTGTTGGCTTAACTCCTTGTATGTACGTAAGAATTCTGTTGGTGAATCTTGTCGGTGGGAGTCTACTGATATGTCCATAGAATTTCAACCTTCTTTTTCTTATGTCCGCCTCTACGTTGGATATTCGCTCTGTGGTTTTTCTAGAATGTAGACTGTATCCTTTCTCTATCAGTTTTCGTCCGAGAATTTTCCTCATAATTTTGCGTTCTTCTTTTAGTATGTTTTCTATGCCGCTTTTTGTATGGAGTGTAAGTGTCTCGCTTGCGTATATATATATATATATATATATATATATATATATATATATATATATATATATATATATATATATATATATATATATATATTATTTGATAACAATTTGGAAACCGATACAAAGGGAGAATCGATATTTAAAATCAACAACTTTTTTCAAGAGAAAAAAATTCCGATTTGTAATATTTTTTCCGCTCCTACTGATGGTGCTCGAGCAATGCTAAGGTGTCATAACGATTTCATAGCGCATTTGAATCATTGTGTTATTCATTGTCAGCATTTGGCTGCAAAAAATCTGAATGGACGCCGGCATACGTCGCTTGATTAAGTTATTAGAGCGGTCAATGATATTAGAAGCAATTCATTGATCGACAGAATATTTGACCAACTTTGTAGTGAAAATGAAGAAGATTACAATCACTTGCTTCTGCACACAGAAGTTCGTTAGCTCTCAAAAGGTATTTTTCTGAATAGTTTTTTTTTTATTCTATTTGACTCAGTATTGGACATCCTTGAGAATAGAAATGAAAAACTGCGCGAAATTATATCCAAAAATGCCATCGCATATTTGACAAGCCTGGTTAAAATATATTAAATATATTAAAGTCAATTTACAATTGCACAGTGATAAATTTAATTAAAACAAAAAAGTTATAGCTGCTTTTGTGGGAAAACTTCTTCTGTTCAAATGAAATCTAGGTAGAGGTGAATAGAGTCACTATCCCATATTATCATCAGTCTCTGCAAAACAGGAAAATTTACTTACGTACTGCCAACACTTGGATGTTCTTCATGCTAATTTTGCGGAGGGGTTCCAGGATATTTTCAACATGAATGTACCGAGTTGAGTGTTAGAAACTTTCGCAAATGCAGATACAACGGAATCATCAAATTTAAAAGAGAAACTCGTAGAACTCACAGCAAAAAGTAAAATTCAGAAATGTATACCAAAAATGCTGGCTTCAAAAATCAATGCCAGCTTTTTACTCTGAATTGTGGGCAATCGAAAAGAAATTTTTAATTGCATTTCCTTCACCGTATTTGGTTGAGAGTGGATTCATTGCAGTAGTCTAAGAAAAGCAACAGAGTGCACATCAGTAAGCGGTTTGCGATTTGCGACTTATATTAATGAAATTGAAACCCGATATTAACAAATTGTTAAATCTTCACCAGCGTCAACCATTTCATATTTTTTGTTTCCTATTGACGTGTTTATTTCTAAACTTTTAAAAAATAGTTATTTACCATATTTGATGGTATTTTTAATTAATTTATACTTTGTGATTTTTAGTACATAGATGGACAAGTAAAATATAGATAATATGCAACAATATTTTATTTACAAACTAATATGGAAGAGAGGGCGGGGCATTGGATTTTTTTTGTAAAAGCGGCGGTGGTCCAAAAAAGGTTGCGAACCTCTATTTTAGGCTCTTTAAGAGATTTAATCCTTTAAATTTATTTTCAATGGGTAAGGTTTTAAAATTTTTGTTGAATGTGTGCGTTTCTATAATAGGCAGTGATCGTCTTCAATGATCTCCCTATCACTATTAAGCTTACCTAACCACAGATTATGATTAATTTTCTAAGCCTGCATCCTTATTTCTTCCATTGTTTTTTATTTAATGACATTGTCATCATATCCACCAAAGTTTTAGCTTTCTTCATCCGTTTCTACTATTTGAGGTATTCTTGTTTTCGCTGGTCTGCCTTTTATCTTTTTGCTTCCTATTGCATTCTATTGACCATATTTATTTAATAAACTTGGTCATTTCCCCAATTATTTTCTTAGTAACTCTGCCCATATAATACTGCATACTGCATCGAATTTCTTCTGTTTCATGGTATTTTCGCTTATATTTAACAGTGTTGAGGTTGTTATTACATTACATGTATTTAATTTAGTCCACTGCCTCAGTTGTTTTTTTCCTAACAGTACATTTAGCACATAATACGATCTGGTTGATTTCTTTGTTCATTTTTCTAACGCCAAATCTATTACCATTATTCCTTATGAGTCTATATCCAAGTATTTATAGATTATTAGTACGTTTAGATTTGTTTACATACATTTTTTTTAAATGTTACTTAATGTTTGGATCAAGCATAATTTTTTATATTTGTTAGCGTATTGATTTTTTACTAACTTCCAAAAGACGGAAAACAATAAAAATATAAGAATTATGACTTCTTCGTAGCATATTTTTTTTAAGTGCTGAAAACAAAATCAATATAAAATAATAGGATCATTAGGACTATCTCTATCGAATATAGAAAGATACCCTGGTGGTTTTGTTAATATTTTTGGTAATATTCTCTAATAGTAGTTAATGTCCTCGTTATGTTTTTTTTTTCCGAAATCAATGACTTTGTCCATTATTAACATATTTATAAATATTTTATAGGTCATTTATAAACGTTTGTTGTGATTATTGAGTTCTGTGTTCTATATCCAAATTATAAATATAAAAATATCGAATATATATATATATATATATATATATATATATATATATATATATATATATATATATATATATATATATATATATATATATATATTTTTTTTTTTTTTTTGATATTCTTGACCACTGCGTTGGTTGTAAACATAAAATATTTATTTACTGCTGATACTGGGTATGACTAGTTTTTTGTGTTCTTGTACGATGTGCCAGTATATCCAGTTTGATTTAACCCTTTGTAATAATTCCTTAATAGTGCCCGTTTAATTTTTTAAACTACGATTAAAATATTTCTCCGATTAAAATGCTACTTTCAGTACTTTCATCCGTCAAAACAATGAACAAAATTATTTTGGCATTGGTCAAAATCATTAATTTGTCTACTGTATAAACATTGTTGTTGAGACCCATTTTTATATAACGAAAATGTTACTAAGTAAATAGTTGCCTTACACATTTATTACAAACATATCAGACATATGTATCACATAATTATATAAACATATTTTATAAGGTATTTCAAAATCCATTTTACTTCTTTCGGGTAAGTCTGTTGTTTTGGTCTTTACACGAGGTCTGCGTGTTCCAGCAGAAGAAATAACTGGATCATAATTTTTTATTTTCTTAATAGTTATAAAATACACAGTTTTCCTTGATATTTTTAATGCTTCTGCAACTCTCGAAAAAAATATTACGATATGATAATGCAGTATAAGTTAAAAGAGGTTTTAATGGTTGCCCATTCTTTCACTATCATCACTATTTTTTAGAATTAGCCAATATAAATTCTGGTTTTATTTAACGTTTGTAATTAAATGTCTTTAGTTAGGTTAGAATTCTTCTTCTTGGGGGTACCATATCCTCATTGGACGTTGGCAATTACCATGGCCCATCTAATCCTGTTGGCCGCTGATCTAAATAGTTCGGTTGATGTCATTCCTGTCCATTGCCTCAAGTTCTTCAGCCATGATATCTTTCTTCGACCAGGTCCTCTCATTCCCTCTACTTTTCCTTGTAGTATAACTTGTAGTAAAGAGTATTTTCCTCCTCTCATGACATGTCCAAAATAAGATGCTTTTCGTTTCTTTACGGTGACAATTACTTCTCTTCTCTTGTTCAGCCGCTCCAGAACCTTCTCATTGGTAACGTGGTGTGTCCAGGAGATTCGAAGTATACGGCAGTAGCACCAGAATTCAAATGCTTCAAGTCGTTTTACAGTGTTCTCTGTCAAGGTCCATGCCTCCACCCCATAGTATAATATTGAGAAAACATAGCATCGGAGAGTCCTAATTCGTAGTCTGATGTTTAGTTTTAGATTGCATAATACACCTCTCATTCTGTTAAATACATTTCGTGCTTTTTCAATTCTGATTTTTATTTCCTTAGCGTGGTCCCAATCTGCGTTCAGGTTGCATCCCAGATATGTAATGTTTTGTACCTGCTCTAGTTTCCTGTCATGCAAGTAGAAATCAGCGATTATGTTCTGTTTGCTGATAATCATAACTTTTGTTTTCTCTATATTGAGACTTAGACCGTATTCTTTGCTCTTTTCTGCTATTCTATTAATTAGTATTTGCAGTTCTTCTGCAGTCTTTGCTAGTAGTGTAGAATCATCGGCGTAGCGGATGTTATTGATGTTTACTCCGTTAACAATTAGTCCCTCGTCTGTTCCCTCGAGTGCCTCCTTGAACAGTTCCTCTGAATATATGTTAAACAGCATGGGTGACAGAATGCACCCCTGTCTAACTCCTTTTTGGATGTTTATTTGAGACGAAGTTAGGTTTTCTGTTCTGATCGTTGCATTTTGGCGCCAGTACAAGTTGGCTATTATACGCCTTTCAGGTCCATCTATTCCGATTCTTTCTAGGATACTTAACAGTTTATCGTGTTTGACCTTGTCGAATGCTTTCGAAAAGTCAATAAAACATGCGTATACGTCCGTGTTCACATCTCTTGCTCTTTGTATGAGTACCTGTATACTGAACAAGGCTTCTCTTGTACCAAAACCGCTTCTGAAGCCGAATTGAGTGTTTCCTATGTGTTCCTCAATTTTCCTATATACCCTTTCATGTATTATTTTCAGAAAGATCTTTAGGAAATGGCTCATTATACTGATTAAGCGATGTTCGTCACATTTTTTTGCCCGTGTACTCTTAGGAATAGGTATAAACGTCGAGGTTAACCATTCCTCTGGGATTGATCCAGAATCATATATTTGGTTAATCAATTGTATTATTGTGTCTAGATGTTCTTCGTCTATAAGTTTTATAACTTCTATATAGGTGTTATATATAGGTTATAGGTTAGAATTATTGAAGGAAATAAAACTTTATAAATCTTTACAAATACTTACCGATAACTAAATAATCAATAACAGTAGTTATTATAAGAACTAAGTTTACAATAAAACTGGACTTTACAGCACAAAGTTTCACTAAAACACAAAACAACCATAATGATAACCAAAACGGGACCGCCGAACTTAATAAAGGAATTTTTAACCACCGGTACGAACAAACACCTTTTAATTATTTGTTTCTTTCTCTTTCTACCCCGCTGTAACACTATCGTAATGTACTGCTCATACCCGGAGACATACGTATTGATTTTTTTCTCCTTCTCTCTCGTTCGGTAAAGAAAATCGATGACATCGATGCAGGGGTGATCTTTCGGCGGTTCAACTGTATTTGTTATTTTGCACTTGCGTCCGAACCGTCTATGTTAACCTTCTATCAATTTTTTATTTATTGCCTGTATTTGTGGGTTATGTCTGTGTATTTTATTATATATTCTGTCTCTTCTTGTTTTATTCTCGATCTTCTGTAAGAATCGTAATTTTATTGCAATAATACCTATCTTATGTTTTCGGCCATGTCTCACTACTATATAATATCGTTGTTTTTACTATATTTGTTACTATATTTGTTTTTATATTCTTTGGTATTTCCCTCTTGTTTAAAAATGTGTTCTTTATCATATTGAAATTTTAGCTGCTTTTCCCATTCGTTCATCTATTTGTATTTCTATTCCAATTTATCATTGCCAGGTCTGGCGGTTAATAATTCGTAATTAAAAACTTGTTTAATTTGGGAGCAAACAAAAAAATTGTTTATTCAAACTATGCGTCATCGCCAGGTGCACATTTTTGCATCTCTCGGGCAATTTGTGGATGCTCTCCCAGAAAAACCGTCCATCTTTTGAGGTGGTTCAGTCATCAAGCCATTTTTCGACATCCTGTAATTGTTAATGTGTTTCATGGAAAGTGCCTGAGACATCGATAAAAACAAGTGGTAGTCGGAAGGGACCAAGTCTGGTGAGTTCAGCAGGTGGGGGAAGAGTTCCCAGCCAGTACAGAAATGGTGTCTCTGACCGCTTTCGTTGTGTGTGATGGTGCGTTGCGTGAGGCAAAGTCAGTTATCCGTATTTTGGAGCTCATTCTGATCGCTTTTTGATTAATGCATGGTTCAAATAGATCATTTGTTGGTGGTAGCTAACGATGTTAATTGTTTTATTTGGTTTCAGATGTTCATGGTACACGACTCCCTTCTGATCCCATTAAATACATAGAATCGTCTTCTTTCCAAAGGGATTCAGTCTTGCGCTCAATGTTGATAGTTGTCTAGGGTCAACCCATGCTTTTCTGCGTTTCGGATTTTCGAAATATATCCATTTTTCAGCTCCAGTCACGCTCCGATGCAAAAAAGTTTCATGTCGAGAAAGCATAACTTCGCATACCGTCTTTTGCTTCAACTGATATGGTACCTATTTTAATGCCTTCTGGATCTTTTCCATGGCATGCAGTCGATCACAAATGGTTCGGCGACCAACCTTTAACCTCTCTGCTATTTACTGTTGAGTTTGAGTTGAGTTGTCTTCTTAAAATAATGCTTGTAATTCGGCATCTTCAAATATTTTGGTTAACCTGGGCGTTCTTTGTCTTTCAAGTCGAAATCACCACTTCTGAATCACCTAAACTAACTAATCTTGTGTCGGGACATTATCACTGTAAGTTTCCACAAATATACGACGACTTTCACTCGCGTTTTTCCTTTAGTTTGACAAGAAAAGTAGTACGGACCGCAAATGTTCTTTATTTTGCTCGAAACTTGACATGCTTACCACCCGAAAAAAATATACGCTAACTCGAAATCGTTTAAACATTAATGGTGTATTGAGGTACTGTCGTTGCAACAAAATGATATAAGAAAAATATGAACCAACCTTTATTTCGAGCACCATCTCTTAAAAAAAACCGAGAGTTACACAGGAGATTTTAAATTGAAAATCTTTCTCTGCCACACCCCGTAGTTTCATTAATAATAATTTCAGACTGACCTTTGTAACATTCTGTACTTATTGAAACTCTTGGGTTTGATTTCCAAACGATCGGGACTTTCGAGAAACTTCATTCACGCGTTCCTAAAATTGTCTCATCGCCCCAAAACTTTTCGTAATACCGACCCTAATAAGTTTGCTCTATCTAATCTTAAATCTATTGATAGAAGCAAACGAGAAATCCGATTCATACCGATGTAAATGTAAACCCAGCACAGAATCCTCATCACCTGATCCCTTTTTAAATGCCGCCAACAACATCAGCACCATCTCTGTCGCTGCTACGTTGTTTCGAAACTTTTGCCTTTAACGAAATCTGTGCGAAAAAGGATGGGGGCGGGTCCTCGAAAACCCTTAAACTTTAAAATTTATCGGCCATTTTTCGACTGACACGAGCACTTTAAATCCACTTTGACCCCATTATTTGCCTAATGCTCACCCTTACTTTCATTAGGGGCTCCTATTTTCGCGCGCGATGTCAAATTTAAAAGGGTTCAGGCAGCGCTTACGTGGCGGTACATTGCGATATTAACACGTCATTTTTTCGATATTAACCAGTTTGAATCTCTGTAGGTCCAGCATTCCATTTTATTTTTTTTGACTGTCATTTATTTCATTATCTGCATGTATTTTCAGGATTGTCTAATTGATTTATTATTCCTTATGAAAAACATTTAAGGTTTTGTGAAAATATTAGGTTTATAAATTAATTTATCTTTAGATATTATTTTTCATCTTTTGGGCTACTAATGAATACCCCCACAAAACAACCTTGGTGAACAACGGCTCTAAGTGCTAAAAGGTACTACTATGATCAAAAGGTTAGATGACTTTTTTAGCTTCCCCCTCTTCAACCATCCCTTATTTCACTTTCAAACACAGCTGTCCAAACTTCACTACTTAATTATTTGCGATAGAATTTTTTTTTTCACTGAGGTAGCCGATACTTGAGGGAAATTAATTTTAAATAAATAAACAAAGATTAATATCTAAATTCCACTATATTTAAAATTAATTTTATTGTCGACACACAGTGCTTTTTTCAAATACAAACTATGCTAAACTAACAGTGAGAAAACTAATTGCAACCTAAACTATCTATTGACCTAATAATACCATAAAACATGATAGTGAGGAAATCCATTTTTTACCAACGTCTAGGAGGGCAATATAAGTTTAATAACGATGAACCGCTCAAGTCTAACTGGTCATTTAGCAAAATATCCCAATTTTTTCTTTTATAAATTTCTAGACTCTCTAAAATATTTAATTTTTTAGATTTATTCTCATTATGTAACATTTTAAAATGATCATTGAAAGTATACTTTTCTAACATTAAGTGGTTAGCACAATGAGAATTATTTTATTGTTTACTATCACGTTTTTTATGATCGATGAGCCTAGTAGTGAAAGATCTTCCTATTGTGAAAGATCTTCCTATTTATCCAACATAGGCTTTTAGACACGACCCGACCATTAAATATACTCCTGATGTAAACAATTTATTTGTTTGTTTTAAAAGCAATATTAGTATTGTTTGTTTTGGATAAATGTCTCGACACTAATTTGGTATCTTTTCCCGTAGATGTAATTGTTTTGAAATCTATATTTTTGATATTATTGATCGGATATACCAAATTAATGGTTGGATACTTTAGGTTGTAATTACTTTTCTCACTGTTAGTTTAGCATAACTTGCATTTGAAAAAGGCACTGTGTGTCGAAACAATTGTTAAACATGCAATTTTAAATATAGTGGAAATTATTGTACTAATAAATTTTCTTTTCAGAAATTATTATACTAAAAATGTAAATGTTCCTTTCATTTTGATTTGGATTTCATGTAATTAAACCAGTTCATCTTTTTTTCAAGATTACCCAAAGATTCCAAATAGAAGTACACAGTGGATTAATTTTATTAAAAAGCCAGACTTTATTCCAAACCGCAGTAGTAGTTTTATGTTCCCGTCATTTTGCTGAGGATTGTTTTACATCTAAGGTAAAAGTGAGACTACTACCAAATGGTGTTTCAACAATTGGAGTGGACTGTTTAAAATATGTAATTTTTTGTAATATGTAATATGTATTTATTTTGTCATTTTCATAAATATTTATCATAGCATTTACTTTTGAAAGTTAACTTTTTTTAGTTGTGAAAAATGAGTTTATTCTCGAGTTTCTATCTAACACTTTCGTTTATTTACTGACTATTTACACTACAAGAATCAATTATATTTGCAAAAAGGCTGTAATAGATGAAAAAATTCGTAATACATATTCAAAGTTCTGTTTAAAGGACATTAAACACTGAACAATTTAATGATAAATAATTTAGTGAATATTACGGCTTTTTATTTAATTTATTAATTTAAATATGAACATTAACTCGGCGCAAGATGCAACTGATTACCTAGCCAATTTGTGGAAATGATATGATTTTATGACCAGGGATTCCAATTTATTAATAACTTCTTGTCGTATTGGCCACATAAAACATACTAAGAATTGATTTTTTTAAATTAATTTCAATTTTTACATTTCTCTGTCGTATTTAATAAGGCATCATAGTAACGATAAGTATACAATAACTTATTTTTTAAACAACAATGGCGTACTACCGTACACCACTGCCAAACCGGAAACAGTAGTCGGCCATATGCAGCTACCATTCTGGTCCCCTTACAGAATCATATGCTCCTTCCTGTTGTTTTATATTAAAAGAGTTAGTAAATAATATTATGTAGGGTTATGCCTCATGTAAAGCTCACAATGAGCTAATAGTACTACGCGGTATTTGATCGACTTTTGTCTTGTCCTGGAACAAATTCGCTGTCATATAAGGAACGCGGTGATTTTTGTCTGTAACAAAAGGTATGGACTAAATTAGAAAGTTTAATTCGTAAAGTAAAGCCTCGTATTTTTTCAGATGCCTTTTGTTAAACACTTGTTAACCATCTCCTATTTTATTACCATCTCACTTTCGTGAACTTCTTTGTTGAACGTTTATTGAAAGCTTCTATTTAATGAACATTGTTAAATCAAGGAACAACTAAGTTCATTTCTTCTAGTTGACCAAAACTTAATATCAACATTATTAAATAATAATATTGATCCAAGCAGTATATATGAGCAAAAATATATAAGGATGTTAATAAAGTTATCGTGGTTTTTGTTATTTTAATTTTTAATGCTATATTTTCAAATAAATTCGTATTAAATTGCTTTGACTTTATATGTCATTTTAAAGAGCGTTTTTCGCTCTATCTAACTGTGGTATTAGTTTTGTTCTAAAATGTTTTTGGCCAATTTTTTCATAGCGTTAAATGCAAGATGGACAAAAAGCCAATTCGCACAATTTTATTGTTCCAGTTTAAACTAGTCCGAAAAGCTGCCGAAACAGCTTGCGATATCAACGATGCCTGTGAGGCAGAAACCACTAATGAAATACTGCGCAACGGTGGTTCAACAAAATTTAAAATAATGAGCGCAGTGGTCGGCCATCGGATGTTGACAACGATCTATTCGGCCTTAGTCGAAACCAATCCCCGTATAACTTACGGGAGCTTACCTCTGAATTAGGCGTAACGCATGTAATGATTTTTAACCATATGCAGGACATTGGAAAGTCAAAAAAACTCTATAAATAGGTGCCGCACGAATGAAAATAAAAAATCGTCGTTTTGAAGTGTTGTCTACCCTTCTTATACGCAATGAATACGATCCGTTTCTCGAAAGAATTGTGACGTGTGATAAAAAATGAAATCTTTACGACAATGGGCTCAGTCGCAACGAAGCTCCACAACACTTCCGAAGACCGAAAATGCACCAAAATAAGGCTATGCTGACTGTTTGGTGGTGTGCGGTCGATCTGATTCATCACAGCTTCTTGAAGCGATTACAGCGAAGAAGTACTGCCAGCAAATCAATGAAATGCACCAGAAACTGCGGCATATGTGCCGGACATTAGTCAACAGGAAGGAACCAATTCTCCTGAGTGACAACTCTCGACCACACGTCTCAATGATGAGATGAAACTCAAGCAAAATTTTTCTCTTGATAAAACCAATTGAAAAATCCTAACTACTGCGACGGCAGCCGTTCGCCGGAAGCACCGGGGAGCAAGTCCTGGACAGGATGATGCGACGTGTCGAAAGGGCGCCACCCAGTGCGTTAAATAGAAAAAAATAAAAAGGTAAAAAATAAAACTATAAGAAAAAACACAGGAAGGTTTAGGTATTGTGATTCACTAAACCCTACTGCTGAAAATCTAAAAAAGCTTAACAAATTCCCCTGACTTACACGAGCTCGTATCTTGTTATCAGTAACTATAAATTAGATGGTACTAAGTCTACTCAAACAATATTAGGCAAGTAAAAATAACTTACAAGTAATCAAATAGGATCAATTAAAACATGCAAAAGCAACAATAATAAATCAGATCGAACTGTATATCCTCTATTTCCTGGTGGTAGTCAGAGAAGTAGGCAATTTAAAAAAAGAAACGTGAAACTTTTACTCTATATGAAAATATATTAAAAAATCTTATATAAAAATTATCTGGCCTTATTTGGCCTTTCTGGCCTTAATTATCAGGCCTTTCGATTGTGCCGCCGCTTGCCTATCCAGTACTGGGATATCCAAATACCATGAGTACGCCAACTGACAGTGACTGACCGGGTGCTGTGCAAATGTGCAAAGTGACCCAAAAAAAGAGTCTGGTTTCGGTAATGGTTGGGCTCCGAAATAATTAGTTCAACAACGACCTGATCCCAGATTGACCGGATTCTTTAATATCCGGGTCAGAAAACCCTCTACAAGAATATCAAAAAACAATAAGCCTAAGCATGACTTGGCCATCTAAACTACGTACTTCTGTCGGAAGGGTAAGGCATGAAGACGTCCATTCACCCCGAGATTTGAAATTAGACTGTCTTGACCTTGTCCTGGGGTGCGCTTTCAAATACAATTTACTACAAAATGATCCTACCAGTAGCGGCCGATAATTTGTAAACGCTACAAAACACTCGACCATCCTCATACTCGCCTGACCTCTCGCCTACCGACTACCACTTTTTCAAGCATCTCGACAACTTCCTTTCTGAGAAATGTTTTAAAAATCAAGAGGGTGCAAAAATGTCTCCAGGACTCTGGTATTTTACACAACCGGTATAATTAAACTTGGCAAAGGTGTGTTAATTGTAATGGTTTTTATTTAGATTAATAATAGAATTAAGAATTGAAGACTTCTAATTATATATATATATATATATATATATATATATATATATATATATATATATATATATATATATTATTATTATTATTATTAGGTACGGATAGACCCGGTTGGATTACGGAAAGCATTCTGACTCATTTTCGAGTGTTCTTTCTGATCCTCCACACCTACATATATATATATATATATATATATATATATGTATATATATGGACATTCACATCACAATCAGTTCAAACGCTTCGGATTGCACAGAGGGGAATGGAAAGGTGTATGCTTGGCATTACAAAGCGGGACAGAAAGACGTGCATGTGGACCAGAGAACAAACGAAGGTATGTGACATTATTGGAAAGGCGAAAGAATTGAAATGGAAGTGAGCAGGTCATATAGCGAGACGATGCGATGACAGATGGACCAAAGCAATTCTGGAATAGATACCGCTTAATCATAAACGCCCGCGAGGAAGGCTGAAAACACGATGGAGGGATGACATCATCAAGTTTTTTGGACCCGAATGGCAGAGGAAAGCTCAGGACCATGCGAATTGGAAGCATGCTGGGGAGGCCTTCATCCTGCAGTGGATCGACAATGGCTGAATAATGAAAATATATATATATATATATATATATATATATATATATATATATATATATATATATATAGATATATATATATATCTATATATATATATATATATATATATATATATATATATATATATATATATATATATATATATATATATATATATACATATATATATATATATATAATATATATATATATATTATATATATATATATATATATATATATATATATATATATATATATATATACATATCAATATATACATATATATATATATATATATATATATATATATATATATATATATATATATATATATATATATATATATGTATATATATATATATATATATATATATATATATATATATATATATATATATATATATATATATATATATGAACGGATTAATATCAATTAGTTTACTTATTTACAAATATTTTCAAATAACTTCATATAAATAGTAAACTATTATACGTATTATTTATTTCTGAGGGGAAATTATGAATATCATTATTAACTTGAGGTCTAAGTTCTTCATATTGTTGACGAAATGCGAGAATTTACCTTGATGCAAAATACATTTTTCGTATTAGTGAAATGTAACACAAATTGTAAGCACTTTAACTATTACACAGGTCATATACAATAAGACACGCGTATTATATTAAATTACTACACTGATTGCATGCAAAACGTGGCTGATGACGACTCGAGCCGAGTGCGTCACCGACCGGAGCGCGCTTGATGTCAAGTGGAGCCGAGTAAACCCGATTCAGCGTCACCGAACCCGAGCGTGAGTACGTTCTCTCCTCAGTAAAACGCGCCTAAAGAAATCATGTTCTACTTAATCCAAAATAGAAAAACTTTTGTTTTACTAGTAATCAAAGATTATAGTTGACTGTGCAATTTACCACAAAAAAATACAACTGATTGAACCATATGTAAACTTGTTATGAAAAAATGTCTGAAAGTTATCGAAAACACATTTGGTCTTTAAGACGATGCAAAAATTAATTGAGTTCATTTCCAAATTGTAAATTTTATTTCGCTGGTCTATATTTATTTGTTTCCTCTGGGCCTTTCATTTTAATCCATCGCTGTTGTAGATCGAGAGGTGTCGGAATTAAATTGGCAAAGTGGGGGAGGAGGTTGAGAGCACATCACTTCATCACGCCAGCTCGAAATGAATCGACGAATATTTACCGTTGACCCTTCGCCAATTATTTTTTTCCCTCGGTCCCGGGAACCAATTTACACTTAACACGTCAATTGCGTTCCGATCTCGCGTCCCGACGTCTCTCACAAACAAAATCGAATCCGTTGCCGTGGCTTTGTCCCGGGATTAAAACAGCGACGCTGGACAAATGGAATCGGTAAGCGTCCAATCAAGCGGTCGGTTTTTACCTGGACAGTGACGCCACGACATATAACGTCTCTCTTCGTTGGTGCGTTTTATTCTTTTTCTACGTGACCCATCATTGTTTTCTCTTTTGTTTCTCTTTATTTGCGGAAAATGATTGGACGATTAAAACTACGATGGAAACTTTTAGACATATAACTACAGTGGTGGCCAATAAAATAAGAATGGGGGAATTTACTAAATATTTTAAAGGCACACATTATATTAACCTAAATATAAACATATTTTTATAATTATTATATTTATTATTATACTTTGACGATATATTTTACAAAAAATCATGTGATCAAAAACATACGTATAATTTTTATCACAAATTATAAAAAAACTAAAAAGTGTAATTCTAAAACCGTTTACTTTAAATAATTAGCGAAGCTTAATATTTTGTAGTATCGCCTTTATTCTTAACCCCAGAATGCTTAGTGGGGTTACCAGTAACCCCCGAAGAAATTTAAATATGTATAACTTTTCCTATGAATGAATTGGCAATCACGCCGATTTCGCTATATTTAAACCTGATTCACAAAGGACCGATGATCAGTGCTGAAGACCGGTCGACATCGATCATCGGTCGAAAAAAATTTTTTCACATTATGCGTATCATCAGTCATCAACATGTTTTTTAAAAGTACAGAGCATCACGTGTGTAAAAAGGTTAGTAGAAAGACAAAAGAAGAAACGAAACTCCAGAAAGATTTGGGCCCATCCTCTGTGTTTACAGATTTTATTGACTTAAATAAAAAAAGGACAAATATTAAACTAAACACAAACGATACATATGTATTATGATAAAAAACAGCTCAAAATATAATTATTTTTTACACATTGCTGCCAAAATGTACACCTGCCAGCTCCAACAAAGTAGGTCGGTCCATTTCGTTCTTACTGTTTTTCAATGGGCGAACAATCTTATGACCGCATGATAGAGGAATATCCATAGTCATTAGATGCTAGAGGTGACGAAACGTTAAGATACATGTGATTGAGGTCTTGAGATAATACCAGAATATCCAGAAGCGGAATTAGATGTAAACGATTGTGAGTTATTTGAACTGAATATTAAACACGACGTTGGTTGGAAATTTGAAAATTATCTCTCACTTGTGAAATAGTGGGGATATTTCTTATTTGCATCATAATTCGAATTAACTTCTGTTCGAAATTGTAGCGATTTTGCTTCATCGATAGTATTTAATGTTGAAAATTCAAGAAATACCCGATTACCATTGCCTTTACTTTTTTTATAATTGTTTAGAAACCCCATCAGCTTTTCATCAGTATCTTGTTTTTTTTGCGCTTTTTTGGTTCAGCGTTTACCCGTTCTTCATAAACCGATTCGTTTATGGGATCCTCAATTTCGGACATATCATCCACGTTTTGACTTTCTTCCACGGGAAAGCTAGTATCAGTTTTATCTTGTTCCAAAGTTTTATTTAAAAACATTAGATTTTCAAAATAAATGTATTTTTGTATGTCTTGGCAGCTTGACCCGATTGTGAAGCCGAAAGTTTAGATTAATCTCTACGGTAGGCATCTCGAGCTGAATCACTTGAACTGTAAAAAATACGTTATTAACTATAACTATACTTTAACTGTAAAACTCTTTAACTTTAACTATAAAACTTACTTAACTATAAAAAATATTTTTCTATAGTGTTTTAAGCCATTTGCAATACTAATTACTGTTTTACCTATATTGGCATAGGTGCTTTTGGAACTCAAAAATATTTAAATATGGCAAATTTTGGCAAAAAAATTAATGGAAAAGTTTGAGTATTACAGATAATGTACCTCCACAAAGCTTCGACAAATAACTGCCTTTTGTCTTTGTTGGAGACAAAGCTTTTCCTCTGTCACCAAATTTAATGCGCCCATATGCTCGGAAAAATTTATTATATTAAAAAAGATTTATAACTACCGACATACACGAGCTATGCGATTTATTGAATGCTCTTTTGGCATTCTATCTAATAAGTGGAGAGTTCTATCTAATAAGTTTTTCACAGCCCCTTAATGTGTCATTGCGACTTGCTAAAAAAATTACCAAGTCTTGCTGTGTCCCGCACAATTATGTAAGTGCAAGAGATGGTTATGCTTTCCATTATACACTATCAATAAAAGGCATAACAGACTAGCGTAATATAACAACGCTAAATAGATCGCCATGGAGTGTTCGCAATGATTTTGCTAATTATTTTATGAACCCATGAAAACTTTCATGCCTTTCATGGATTAAAAAATATAATTTAAGTTTTAGTCAGGTAATTCAGTGCCAGGTAAAAGGGAAAAAGCGGCCAATAAGGGTAGATGTCAAAAAATGGAAACTGCATTGAGACTTACGCAAAATATTTACAACAAAAAATGCATATCTAAAAACAGAAAACTGAGACATTACAACACAGTTATTAAGCCAGAATTTTTATATGGGGCAGAAACGATAATTTTGAATAGAAAGAGAGACATCGAGGAGATTGAAAAGAAGCAAAGAAAAATCATAAGAAGAATCTTAAGTCCCAAACAAATAAATAGCACAACATACCGACTTCGAGAAAACCAAGAAATCAAACAATACATAGATATACATAGCGATATGAGAAAAAGAAGACTTAAGTTTTACGGACACATAAAAGGGATGAATCTAAGTAGGCTAACTAGACAAATAGTCGAATTTTATGAAAATAAGAGAAGAGCTAAAGTAGAAATAATTAAATGGATTGCTGCAATTAAAGAGGACCTAAGATCAGCAAATATTACGCAAAGTAAAATTCAGGATAGAAACTGTTTCAGACACAAGATTAACGCTTGGGAGGTTGGCCAGAGAGAAAAATGTAAGAAGACCGGAATAACTTGGTCTGACGAAAAGAAAAAAGCTTATAGCGAAAGAATGAAATCAGTATGGGCGCAAAGGAAGGCTAATAACAACAAACGCCTCTAACTGTATTTCGCGTGCTCCACCAGGACCTATACGTGAATAATAAATAATAAATAATAATATTATTCTAATATAACGGTGGTTTGTCTGCGGTGATCAGGCGGTCTAGTCACTCGCCTGGCGATCCAATACTAGCTGACCCGACAGACGTTGTCCTATCCAAATTTCAATAAAATTGTTTGTGATCGTTTTGTGAATTTGTAAAAAACTATTGGAATTATGTAAACAACGTAAAAATGAGAAAAAAAAGTATTTCTGTGTGATCGTTGTATCTATTAACGATTGTGCCCATTGATATTCAATTTGAGGACGAGTACATTTAGAGAGATGAATTCAGAGAGATGAATTCTATCGGCAATACACAGCTGAAATTCTGGAAATGCGTGATGCGCCTAGAATGTGATCGATTTGGCACCATGCGATTTTGTTCCAAAATTTAAGTCATAATTGAATTAAGTTAGAATTTCATGTCAACCAAATGGTTATTTTCCATTCCATTAAATTTGAAATCACAATGAATCTCCAACTAAATTGTCCCGAACCACATTTGTAGCGCCAAATGAAGTCATTTGGAAGCAACTATTGTATTTCTAGATTTGTGTCAGAGAATGTGTGGAATCTGTCCTGTTCCAGAAACCAATGGCTCTGTTGGCGGGACCAATGGCGCCAATTTGACTTTGCGACTTGCGCAACACCACCCAGGAATTTTATTTCTGTATTTCAATGCCTTACAATGTAGGCACACAACGCTCATGGATCCAATAGCAACGGATTGGTCTGCACTGTAATCAATTGTCATATTGTAATGGAATGCAGCTCGATGAGTATTCAACGCAACATTTGTTTGTCTGCTTGTACGATTATACAAATTCATTACCACGGGATTGGTTTCTACTGACAGACGATGTCTCATTCGATTCGACGTGTTTCTGATAATCGATTCCGTTGAATTTCATTTAGCTCTTCACGTTGCTCTGCAGTTCTATTAGATCGAAAATTCATTTGGTTTGTAGTATTCCGAGTTCTGCGACTTAAATTGCTTTGTCTTATTGGCGGCATTGCAATGCGAATTATTTGTCAGAAAACTCAGCATATTTCGAAGGTAAAACCGTTAATTTGTTTGAGATAAAACGACGATACTTAATTCGTTTCATGAAACGATTGCGATGAACTTGGATTGCGAACATTTGTGCACGAGTATTTGTGCACGTAGCGAAATAAATTGTAATGGAAATAAAATAAATACATTTCCTAGACAGATCACAAAACAACACAAAAGTAAAAACAAATGTAATTTTATTTTAATTTAGGTTGGAATGCGTTTTTCCTAAATTTTCTCCAGACCGTACGCATATCCATCATTCGAATCATGAGAAAAGCACCTTAAGTTTTTCCAGAATTTTCCAATTTTCCGAACATCTTTTCCAATTTTTCTTTTCATGAAAACCTTACGTGAACTATTACGCACATTAAAAAAAAATGGCGAAATCGGTCTAGCCTTTCTGAAGACCTTTGTTTACCAAAGAACATTTCATTTTTTTAAAAAAGATAAATATGTATATATATATATATATATATATATATATATATATATATATATATATATATACTTGAAACTATATTTTGATCAATAAGGTGAGAACAGAGTATGTCAGATCCTTACAAAACCTTTGGGATACTGGTTGCTTTCAAATTAACTTTTTTATATACACCACAAATTGAATCGTCAAACAAACATCTCCCCATCACCCTATTGAACCCGATTAATCGGCTTGCGGGTATTAAAGGATAACTCCCCCAAGAGAAACTGGATTCGATGCAAACTATTAACCGGTTTAGTCCTGAAATATGGACCCTGTTGACCCGATCGGCCGCCGTGGGACGGACAATCTTCAATCAGCACGATTATTGCCTGAAACCTTTATTTGTTCGCTTTCCACATCGAATTTTAATTAAACCACGTGATCGACATTTGCATTTGTTTTATGGTATTATTTAACAGTAACAACGATAAACCAATAATTAATTTAATACCCTCTGTTGTGAAATTATTTTTACTTACATATTTATTGTATCTTGTTTCCAAGTTTATATGTATTTGTCTCAGTCAACATGAATCACCTCGCGGTCCAGTAACTTCGACTCGATGTATAATATGCAATAATTAATCGCCTACAGAACAAAACATCTTATCTACAATAGCATTTATCATGCTCTGAATGTTCTTCTTCTCTTTTTCTTTCCCAAAACCCATCCAGTACATTGGCAGCCTTCCTATGGGTCTTCGTGATTGTAGTTTGCCATCGAGTGATATGTCATTCGTTCCATATGTTCATTCCAGGCTCGTCTGCGTCTTCGTCCTATTTGACAACCTCATGTATTTGACATTCTTGTCTTATGTCACCATTGGTTTTCCTGCCATACAAAGTGTAACCAGTAATTCTTTTAAGCGTTCTCATTTCTGCCGTCCTCAGTAGGGATTTTGATTTTCAATTATTTGCTCGAGACTCTATTGTGTCAAGGAAAGTCATAATGGTGTGAATGCATGTTTTATATATTTTTAGTTTCTCTTCTCTGAGCATATCCATGTTGTACTAAATTATATCGTTATTTGTTTAACATTTTGTTTGGCGAACACCTATTTCGCAAAAAGTCCTGATACGTTTTAATCCAGTTGCTGCTTCTCCGTAAGAAATAATCACATCGTTATATTCACGTACAGAATACCATTTTGGATTTAAATGGAATTTGAAGATCAACTGAAATAATTTATGTGAACCAACATGTGGAGATCATCTCAATTAGTCAATACTGTGTTACAACTTCCATTTTTTGGCTGATGTTTGGCTGATTATTAATTTTAAAAAATTTGTTTTAACAATGTTCATTAGTTTAGTTGTCGTTTATTCGTTATATAATAACCATTTCATTTTAAAAAATTTGTTTTAACAATGTTCATTAGTTTAGTTGTCGTTTATTCGTTATATAATAACCATTTATTATTTGCCAAATTTGCTTTTACACATATTTGCTTAAAATGATAATTCTTATCATAGTTTTTCGATTGGCGACTTATTAATTTTGTCATTGTTTTTCGCTGAAACCCTTAGGTTTTTGATCCTTCTTGCAAGGAATTTTTTTCTTTCAAATTATGTGAAGAATCGTGAGTCAAATTAACGAAATTTATTTCCCTTACACCATGCATGTGTAAGGTGAGAAATATAGAAAACATATTTTAATTCCGAAAAGGTTGATATATCCGATATTTGGCTCTGGTTGTTCCTTCAGTGTCTCACCGGCGTTAAACTCGAGCCCGACTGACGACGTTTAGAAGGCCAGAAGAAGTTCTTGGGAGATAATTGTTAAAGTTTTGGCGGCAGCAGAGTACCCACGTGGAAATTTCATTCACTTGTGAAAATGTTCTGCTTAAAAATACTTTTCTCCATAAATCCACCTAGGCATTTTTCGCATATCTGCTACTAATCCGGGGCTAGTGGATACAATGACTCGCGCGCTCTTGGAAATGGGTCAACGAATGATTATATCAAAAGATAAGTCATTCTTTATTCTATATTATAAATTTCGTTGTTGCTTAAAATGGCTTAAACATTATTTGAGTGATCGTTTTCATCCAACAAAAGTAAACGGTTCTATATCAGGAATTCTGGAAAATGATATTGGGATCCTACAAGGGCGCGTATTGGGGCCCTTTTTGTTTCTTATATGAATCAATGATCTGTATATTTTTTTTTTTTAAATTAGACTTAAATTTGTTTGCAGACGATACGATCCTTTCAATGACGGGACTGAATGAAATGGTGAAAAATCATAATTTAGAACTCTATATTAGATAATTGGCTATGTGTGAATAAATTAAAATTATATGCTGAAAAAACAAAATATATGATTCTGGGAAAGACAGGTATTTTCAAGTCGTTTATTGATAAGAATTATAATATTTACATTGCCAAGAATAACATTGAAATCGTAGACCAAATTAAATATCTAGGTATAATTCTTGATTCTTAACACATAACTTAAGTAATTGGTCAAATTATTAATATATAATAGCATAATTTCCTATTCTATTCCTATTTTAGTTATTGTAGCTCTTTGTTGTTAGGCTGTAATAAAAATGAAATAAATAGATGGCAAATTTTTAAAATAAGACATTGTGAATAATTTTGCATTGTGATAGATATACAACGGTGGATTTGATGTTGCGCTCTTTGGGCTGATGCTCCATGGCAGAGTATTGAGATGGCCAGTATTGTTATGATTTTTAAAATTAAAAATAACTATATGTCTGCATATCTTGGAAGGTCCTTCAAGCGCGATCCGAAAAACACCAATGTAACAGTCTCTCAAGGGAGGATCTCCATATATATTTTATCTATGTGCAGAAATTGCTTTTTGGGAATGGTATTCGGCTGTTCAATAGTTTGCAGGCAGAGCTAAAAACTACAGAGGGTTTGGGAAGGTTTGTTGATAGAATCCGTAAACATTATTTGGCAAAATAGGTTAGTTTGTTGTTAAAAATAGGTAGGTATATTTGATATTGTATGTATAGTGCGATTCAAGATATACCGTTGACCGAATGGCTGCAATAAACTGTTAACAACCCCTGTCGTAACGAAACCCGGCAAAGTTAAATAAGGCCGAGCCTAATAAAATAACAGGTAAATCGATAAAATTAATTTTATATCTGGTTTAGTAACAGTGCAGTTCTTAATTTCGATCGTATTTTTATTATTCCGTTGTGCTAAAAATGTGGCGTTCTTAGTAAGATATGATCATTGTGCCTTCGGTAGTGCTAATCTTAAAAGAAAATATTTATCGTCCAACCCTAAGCAAATTGTTAAAAATGTGTATGTATCTTTATTGAATAGGGGGCTTAATGCAACTGCAGCCGCAGCAAAAACGTCTTCATTAATAAAAACACCGTTGTTTACAGTTAAAGATATTGTGACGACGCCAATTAAAGTCAAAAAAGTTCGTAGTGATTCTGGTAAAAGTAAATGTGTTGACGAAAACGACAAAGAGTTAATTCGAAGCAAAATGTATCTTTGTATGAAAAGCAAACTGTGCCACTGCAACAGCGACCAAGGAAAGATGAAATCAACCTTCTTTGCAGCAGAACTAACCTCCGGAGCATATTATCTCTAATGGGTTTTGCACATCAGACCATTAATAAAATACTACAAATATTAATGGAATCAAAACGATTGCGATGATGGCGGTTTGACTACTTAAACTCTATAGAAAATACAGATTAGAAAATCGTCCCATTATCTATCTTGATGAATCATGGTTCGATACACATGAGACGCCAGCAAAAGGATGGGTAGATACATCAAGAGAATGCCAAACCAAAGCCCCAGAAAACAAGCGAAAAATAATTAAAATTTTACATGCTCGTTCCAAGGATGGATCAGTTCCAAATTGTTTACGGTTGTCCTCCAAAAATATTAAGCATTCATCTTTGGACTACCATGATGACACCACAGGAAAACTTTTTGAAGATTGATTTATAAATAGCCTTGTGCCGAATGTGCCTAAGGAAAGGGTAATTGTAATGGACAATGCTAGTTATCATAACCGCCAAAAAAAATAAAGTTCCTAATGCAAATAACACTAAATTGGAAATTTAGAACTGTATGTTAAAAGACGATATTTGGTATACTTCGAAAATACATATAAAAAATGGGATTTTCTAGAAATATTAAAGATATTATATTATTATTAAAGACATATAATATTAAAAATGAATATGGATACGGTTTTACACCTTCCCTTGTATTACTATATGTGGCATCAGCTAAAATCCAATGTTAGAGCAGAAAACATTTATCCAACTCTAGGTGCAAGTGCTCCTACATTACCTAGGAAGGTTGTAGATAGTACTCCCAAACAAAGTTGGATAAATTCGCCTAACCATGTTACTAAAATAGAAGATTCCGATGTATCATTTGCTAATAATATAGAACCACTTATTATTAATGTAAGATCAAAGTGACAGTGAAAGTGAAACCGAATTAAATGTCTAATTAAATTTTAGTTAAAATTTGTATTGTACTAATAGATAGATTTATGTATTTATTTATTATTATTGTACTAATAAATTCAATATTAGTCATACATAATAGTAATAATAATAATTTAACTCTTTTTATTTTTTCCAAAATTATTCAGAAATTAAACCACTCCGATTCTGGCGCATTTGAAAAAAATAGGAATATTTTTATTTAATTTTATTGGTGCGATTAACATTTTGCCGAAAGGCAATGAAATATCTTGAACCGAATTATACTAGTGTGTATATATTGGATTTTTGGAATTGCAGATTGTATGTAGTAGCCAAGTGCTAAATAAAGAATATTATTATGGATTTAGGCTAAAGGCATACGCACTCCCTCTAAGGACCGGCACATTCCCGCACTACAGAACCGGTCCCAAGGGGAATATTGACTTATCCCAGATATCTTAGTTATCAGAAGAATTAAGCTCTGTGGGAGTCCTTTCAATGTTTTCGGACCACACGGTTGTAGTGGTGACGGTGGATGTCTTAGGTTTCCTATTGTTATCCAGAAACTTTCGAACGGTTCGGGCTCTTCCAAGTAATACAGCCTTATGCATGGGTCTAAAAAGGTGATCATTGAAATCCAATGTTTTAATATTCCTTATCAGGTTCTTTGGGATGATTCCATTTGATGACAACATGATCGATATTGTTTCGACCCACTTCATATCCCATTGTCTTTTCAACTGTTCTTGAAGCTCTTTATACTTCAGAATTTTTTCGGTATGTTTTGCAATTAAATTATTGTTGTTTGGGATAGCTATATCTATAAATAATGCTTTTCTTGAAATTTTATCGATCACAACAATATCGGGCCTATCGTTTTTTTAATTTCTGCTCGGTAAACACTGTTCAGTCCCAATACATTCTATACCTGTTCTTCTCCAGAACTGGTTGCGGATTGTAAATGTAGTATGGGAGTTTTTCTGATTCCTTTAGCTGCAGAGTTATTGTCAATTGTTGATGAATGATATTCGCCACTGCGTCGTGCCTTTCTTTATATTCTGTTTCTGCAAATGCTTCAAAGATCCTTATTATATGTTGGATTGTCTCAGAGACTCGGCATCCATGTCCACATCGATTATCCACCACACTTCCGTCTCGAACTATGCACTTGATGTAATTTCTGGCAGGTATAACTTGGTCTTGTATTGCTAGTAGGAAACCTTCTGTTTCCGGAAACATTTGTCCGATAGTCAGCCAGTAGTTCGACGCTAATATGTCGACTTGTTCCTGGGTGACCTCATTCAAATATCTCCCATGCAAAGGCTTTTCTGTCCACGATTGCAATTTCTCAAGTTCTGTTTTTGCTTAGACTTGAACTTGATCTTCGTTCAGTTGCAGTGGTATTGATCCATCAAGCGGGAATACAGCTTTCACGTATAGACCGCATAGACGTTTTCGCCTGCTGCAAGAAATATTTGGGCAGATTTCCTATTTGTTGGTCCAGTTGCTCACTAATATCGACCAATCCCCTACCGCCTTGCTGTCGCGGTTATGTTGTACGTTCCACTGCACTTCTAGGGTAGTATTTCTGCGATTTTGTGAGCAGTGTTCCGATCTTACGTTGCAAATTTTGTGCGTCAGTTGCACTCCAGTTAACCATCCCGAACGAATAGTTTAGCACTGAACATGCATATGTGTTGATAGCCTTAGACATGTTTCTGCTATTTTTTTCCTTTATTTGGGGTTTTCGCCACTATCTAAAACTCAAAAAATATCAAAAATACCTGTTCTTATGTAAATCACATAAAAGATATTTTAATAAAAAACAATTACCCAAAAAATGTTATAGATAAATCGTTTATAATTTTGATACTAGACAAAACAGACAAGTTATTAATAACAATAACAATAACTCTCAAACAATTAACCTCATAATTCCTTATATCCGCGTTATTTTTGACACAATTAAAAAAGTAAGAAATAAATACAACATAAGAACGACATTTAAAACAAAAAATACTCTTAGATCTCTATTAACAAAGACTAAACCAAACAATATACAACAAAATACCAAAAATGTGGTTTATAAAATTCCCTTCGAATGTGGCAAATTCTATATAGGTAAGATATCTAGACCGTTAGATATTAGAATAAAAGAGCATAAAAACCTTCTTAGAAAGGGCGATTTTAATAAATCTAGAATTTGTCAACACGCATGGGAATCGAATCATAAAATAAATTGGAATAATTCCAAAACGGTACTAAAAGAATCGGTCACAAAATACAGAAGATTAAAAGAAACCGCTATAATTAATTTAAATAAAAATAACTGTATTGCTATGCCTTCGGTAGATTTAAATTCAATATGGTTCCCGATTATAAAGAATACAATTAAACACATTTAAATATTTGAATACACAATCAGTACAATAAACACACAGTAATCATTACTTATATATATTTTTGATAGTATGTCACTCTCACGAAAATCTATTGTTGTCAATGTAAGTATCGTTGACATACACAAAAAAATATATTTACTTTCACTTGTTACTTTATATATTACAAATTAATATAATTTATTTTTTAGTTTAATTTTGAAAACGAGGGGAGAGGACCCTCCGAAACGTTAACGTTAAAAGTTTGTAAAAATTTTTATAACATTTTTATATATTTCAAATTTTGTTCGTTAGGCAAATTTATTACAAAAAAGAATCACTGAGAAATTTGTCTCCGTTTGGTTTTTTGTTTTTACCCAGTGATTCTTTCTTTACATTAGAACAGGTATTTTTTATATTTTTTGAGTTTTTTGATAGTGGCGAAAAACCCAAACAAAGGAAAAAATATATATATATGAACACGCCACAATCATTCAGACATTACTTATGTTTCTGCTATTTAAGTCTGTCCTCAAAACTTGTCTTACTCTTTTGATAAATTGACTGGTAAGCTTTTCTTTCATTAAGCTGTGATCAATTCGGCGTGCTTGCTCATACCCAGATACTTATATGTATCTACAGCACTCATTGTCTCGATCTTATGTCCATTTTGTATCTCAAAAGCATTGTTCAGCAGTTTTACCCTATTGATATTTAATGCGACACTTCTCCAGTCCAAATTGCATTCGTATATCACTGGAAAATTCTTCAACTATTCTGAACATTTGGTGTAGGTAGCTGTTTGATGAAGCAAATAATTTCAGATCGTCTATGTAGAGCAAATGGTTTAGCCGCATAGATTCACCATTACCTTTCAATGCAAGATCATTTTTGGTCGAGTTCAGTTGGTTTGAAAGTGGGTTCATGGCGATACAGAACCAAAGAGAAGTGAGCGAATCTTCTTGAAAAATACCTCCTCTGATTGGAATTTTTGTAGTGGTATATTATTATGTTTCTTTCTATCTTTTTCCCCAGCTATGCTGAATTTTAGCGGGCCGTAGCCAAAAACAACTTCATTTCTCCAAAAATTTTCGAACGATGCGAGTGGTATTAAGGATTACCGCCCTCTGCATTATTTTAAACAGATTTTCTTCTAGTCCCAGAAATTTTATGTTATTTTTCAGGTTCTTTGATATAAGTTGTTGAAATTGGCAATTGCACAATATGGACTTGGTTCAACTTCCATATCCGTTTTGTTTCTAATTTGAAATCTGTGTATTTTTGTACATTTTCTTCAGCCGTCTTTTGAATCTTGTATGTGTTTGGAACAGCTATGTCAATTAGTTATGCTGTTTTTTTCTTTTTGTCTCGCAATATAATATCTAGCCTATTACAATGCACGGTTTTGTGGGTTATTATTGTTCGATCGTAATATAACTTGAAATCGGCTGAATCTAGTACCGCCTCCGAGGTGTATTTATAATAGAAAACTCGCTCTGTTATAAGGTTATTACAAATTGCAAGCTCCAAATGGACTATACTGGCCATCTCATTATGACGGTGAAGGTAGTCCGTCTGGGGAGTATACCACATGCTCTTACAATATGTTGGATAATCTCAGACTTATCGTGGCATTTCCTACATGTGTCATTGATACTCTTGCATCCTTAATGATATATTTTTGGTAGTTTTTAGTGTGCACGACTTGATCCTGAATTTCACAGATACAGCCTTCAGTCTCCGGAAAAACACCTCCCCATGTCAACCAGGCATTCGACGCACTCTTGTCGATTTCATAACGGTCAAGATCATGGGGTTGTCTTCCGTGTAGAGACATATTTTTCCACTCTTGTATAATTGTTCCAGTTGTCTGAATGCTCTCATTTTGCCGCTCCATTTATTTAAGATTCAGAGGCGTATAATTATCATCAACTAAACACGCGCTGGCATATAGTGGGCATTCGATCATTCTTTGATGGAAATATGTTCTTATACTGGATATTTGTTTTTCGTGTAGATTACATATATTTATAATTCCGCTCCCTCCTTCAATTCTTGGTAATGTAAGTCGTTTTTTACTACTATGTGGGTGGTGTTTCCTATATTTCGTTAGTATAGTTCGAATTATTCGTTGTAGCCTTCCGATATCCATGTTTGACCAAGACATAATTCCAAACGAATATGTTAAGTCTGGTATAGCAAAAGTATTTAGTATTATTATTATTATTAAAAAGTACATATTTTAAGAAAAAATGGCTGATAAACTTTTAAGTGAAACACCTAATATTTTTAGATCCGCCACTGAACCTTACGTAGCCATCCCGTCCAACAACGAAATATACATCCCCGAAAAAGACGAGAGCGAACAAATGTATTCTATATGTATCACGTACATGCATCAAAAGATAATATGCGGTCTAATGCGCATCATATACCCATTGGCGGATGAGGTCGGCATTAGGGCTCTTTATTTTTGAATTTTTATTTCGTTAGAGTACGCATAAATCCCCTCATGAGATGCCGGAGCACACACCGACTGGTGTTATCAATTTTTCTCCCTTTTTCTTCCAGGATAATATGGCTTTTATTGGGACCAGCGTCGTATTTAAAGTGATAGCGAAAGCAGTCTTGTTTTTTTATCCCTACAACATCGATTGATAGTTTACCAAATCTTTTTTCGTTCACTCTTTGTTGGATTTTCGCTCCTATTTTTTTATACGAAAAAACATGGTGCTTCAACAGATATAATGTGTTTCTTTTATGCTTTGTTATGTCGGTTATAAAAGCAAGGCTAGTTTTGATGACATCATATTTTTCCCATTCCTGATTTTATTATTTTTAGTAGACTTTTTATCGGTATTGTTCAGTTTTATTATTTCTAGTTCATTTTGATACAGGACGCTTACGTCAGATTACCATAAAAATTCGTGCAGTTTCAGGCATGAGTTAATGAAAGTTATTTCTCTGTAATTTTGCACTTTCATTATCCCTGTTAAATATCCGTTGAATAAACTTAAAAAATACATTGCAAATGCTTGTCTTATCAAAAACGTGCATAATATTTAATGATGACTTAAAAAAACTTGACGGAATTAGTGGAAAGAGTATTGTGATCAAGAAGTAAGGTGGCTTTTACAAATTTATGGGTTTTAGGTATTTGTTTTTAAGTTGGTATGACTGTGCTTGATATTAGACAGAATTTTCATATCATCTTGTTTATTATATCTTGTGAAAAATGTTTGTCGGCGACTTTTCGAAACGGATAAATTTATCGTGCAAATAATATGCATTAAATTTTGTCTCAAAAACGAAATTTCTTTTGCATTAAAAACGAAATCTTACGTGTTACAGCGATGATAAAAATTTTTTACAATTGATGCAAAGACTTGAGTGATGATAGAGAAGTAATTGAAGATGAACATCGTTCAGGAAGGCCTTCCATATCAATCAATAAAGAAAGCTTTACTAAAATCAAGAATCATGTACTCAGTAATAGCTAATTAAATATTACAGACATTGTAGAAATTAGTGGAAAATTTGTGGTCGTTCCACAAACACCATATTTTGTAGATATGGCACCGTGTAACTTTTCCTGTTGCCTCGATTGAAGGTCGGATTACTTCGTGGATGCTGTTGAGTTCATAAGAGCTGTTCAAGGGAGTTGTGAAGGAGAGCTTTTCACGAATAGGGGAACAAACACTGAAATAAGTGTAATAGAGTGAGAGGATTACTTTGAAGGAAACAGTCAATTTGGAAAAATAAATAAATACTTTTATTCAAAGTTACTTGTCTTTTTGATCGCAGTAATACTAGGCCAATTGAAAAGTTCATGGAGCGACACTGATAGAGCAAAAAAATGACTATATATCTACTACATTTTGAAGTTTTATATGTGAAGTTTCAAGACTATATGTGAATTCATTCGTACAAAAACGGCAGCTTAAAGTAAACGTATCAGTGTTACTTTTTAAAATGGAAAAAATTGAAAATCATCCAGCTCCTTCAAAAACAATGACTTGTAAGGGGCAGGTGAGTTTCAATGAGGTTATACAAGCCTGAATGATGATCCTCTTTCTGGACGTCCAATAAGTGCAACTACTGAACAAATAATTAATTCTGTACATGATGACAACTGAACGGGTGTTTCATATTTAAAAAAAAGGAATTGGGCTTGAGAAAGCTATGTGCAAGATGGGTGAAGCATTTGTTAAATTCTGATTAAAAACGACTTCGAATAAAAATTTCTAACCAACATTTGAATCTTTTCGAAAAAAATAAAATATATTTAAACATCGTTTTGTAACTATGGATGATACTTGGGTTTACTATAATCCTAAACTGCGACACATCGCACAAACCGCAGAGTGGACTGAGCCCGGTTGTTCAGCTTTGAAGCAACCAAAGTGGTCAAAATCGACCAAAAAGTTTATAACATCAATTTTGGTGATGCAAAAGGCACTTTGTTAATTGGTTACCTTCAAACTAGTAAAACTAGACAATGCACCGGCTCAGAGAGGTGTTTTTGCAATGGCCAAATTGATTGAGTTACACTACGAATTGTTGGAGAATCCACCTTATTCATCAGATCTGGCCCCCCGGACTTTCATCTGTTCCCAAACCTCAAAAAATTCCTACCTGTCAAGCGTTTTTCATCGAATGAAGAAGTTTTAGCAGCCGTAGATGTGTATTTTGAGACTTCCAGAAGATCACTTCAGAGGCGGAAGAAATGAATTGGAGAACTGGAAAAAATGTATTGAACTTAAGGGAGAATATGCGCAAGAATAAAGTCATTTTTTTAACTATAAACTTATTTTATCATTTCCGCTCTGCGAACTTTTCAATTAACCTAGTATAGTGGCGAACCAAAAATGGTATAAAAATATATTTGATAGGATTAATTTTTGTGTAATTTTTGAATTAATTTTATTGGATAAATTGTGTGTACCTGAGAAATAACTAATTAAGGCCTCTAATCCAGAATATTTTGATGTAATTTGTTTTGTTAGCTTTAACACGTCTAAATTGGTTTTCTGAAAATAGTTCAACGTAATTAATGCCTTTGAAATTCTATCAAATAATGAACAGAGCTTTGTCTATATATTAGGCGCACACATTGGTTCAATGCCTTTATGTTTTACTGTATATCTCCGATTTAAATCTAAATAGTTTCTCGCCACTTTGTAATTTCTAAATGTTCACTGGTAGATGTTTGAGAATAAATAACCTCGCATAATAGTAGGGTACAAGAGATTGTGGGGGAGTAGTTTATGAGACAATGCATTCCTCTCGTGAAAAGAAATAGCAGTGGTTTAGGGTTGTGAATGTTCCGTACCAGGAACATCCGGCCTGGATTAAGAGAACTACCCGGAATAATGCATTTTCGAGTATATATTTGAAAATAACACTGGAATGTAACACTTGAAGATGCCAATGAAATTTTGGCGAAACGTCATGACTCACAGAATGAACGGATTGACACCCGCAATGATTTAGAAACATTATCTTATATATATATATATATATATATATATATATATATATATATATATATATATATATATATATATATATAATTGTATATATAAATTATTCGGGTTGCACAGAAGGGAATGTATAGGTGTATGCTTGGCATTACAAAGCGGGACAGAAAGACCTGCATATCGATCAGAGAACAAACGAAGGTATGTGACATCATTGGAAAGGCGAAAGAATTGAAATGGAAGTGGGCAGGTCATATGGCGAGACGATGCGACGACAGATCGACTAAAGCAATTCTGGAATGGATACCGTTTGATCATAAAGGCCCGTGAAGAAGGCCGAAAACACGATGGACGGATGACATCATCAAGTATATTGGACCCGAATGACAGAGGAAACAGGACCGTGCGAATTGGAAGCATGCTGGGGAGGCCTTCATCCTGCAGTGGATCGACAATGGCTGAATGATGATGAATATGATATTTATACGATGAATGATATATATATATATATATATATATATATATATATATATATATATATATATATATATATATATATATATATATATATATATATATACGCCGTTCCACTTCCCGGCCAGTATAACCCTCCATTGAAATCCTTTGCCCATGATATATATAGTGGTCCACAACCTCCAAATCGCCATAACCTGACCCTTTTTTAGGTTTATTGTCAAACCAAATGGTTCTCCTGCCCTTTGCAGTTCTTGTATGTGCTTTTGTAGCTTATCTGAGTCTTGTGAAAGGAGAACAATATGATCTGCAAATCTAAAAGATGGCTTAGGTATGCACCATTGATTTTAATTCCCTCGTGTTCCCAATCTAGACTACGGAATACCTCTTCCATGCAGTGTGAGAAAAGAACAGGCAATATTGAGTTACCTTGCCGTACACCCCGTTCTACGTTGTTTTTGACTTCAAGGTTATCCACGTATATTGTAGCTGTAGCTTCTTCATACATGGATCGCAGTAGGTTCGCATAGGTTCTCTCTATCCACTGGTTAAGCAATGCATCTATTATGGCTTGCATTGTAGTTGAGTCAAAGGCCTTTTCATAGTCAATTAAAGCCAAGCACAGTGGCATTGTGCCTAGCTATGACATGTTGGAAAACCTGGATATGATATATTGTATTGAATCCGCTTCTGAATCCTGCCTGCTCTCTTGGTTGGCGTCATTCGGTGTCCATAATATTCTTTTAGATATTATCTTGGTGAAAACTTCGTACATTACTGATAGGAGGCTTATTGGGCGGAATTTTTTAAAATCTTCCTGTGTTCCTGTCTTATGAAAAAGGATCACTTGAGCATTTTTCCATAAACTGGGTATTTTTTGATCTTTGAGGCATTTTGAGTGCAATTTTGCCAGAATTTTATGAAAAGTTTGACTACCTGCTTTTAACATTTCAACCGTTACATTGTCCTTTAATCCTTTTTGTCCAGCAATATATATAATTTTTATATATAGACTTCCAGCTTACTTTCTTCCTTCTTGGTCATTGTCCATGTCTCGCACGCATAGGTGGGCCTTAGTATTGTTTGGTGCACTCAGACTGTTGCTGCTCTTATTATATTCTTTGCCCTTAAATTCTTTAAAAACATTCCTGCGGGTTTGCTTCCTTTCGCTAGTCATTTCCCTTTTTCTTTCTCTTCATCCTCGTTATATGTTAGTATTACTCCTAGATATTCAGTTTGTTCAAGTTTCTCGATCGTGTATTTCTTATTTTCTACACAATCAATGGCTAAATTAGGGGACAGTTCTTTAGTAGTATCTTTCGTAGTAGTATTACCATATATTTGGTCTTGTTCTCGTTAATTGTTAGGCCATATTCTCTTGCCTTTCTTTCCAACATCTTGAATAACCTTGCTAATTCTTCCTCGGATCTAGCCATCAATGCAATACCGTCGGCATAGGTTAAGCAGTGGTGTCTGGTACCATATATTAACCCCTTAGCATTGATGCCATTTTCCTTCAGAATCACTTCCTGCACTAGATTGAACAGAACTGTAGACAGTGGATCGCCTTGTCTCAGTATTTTCTTTACAGTGAACTACTCAGACATTGCTCCATCGACTATAACTTTATTTTCTGTTCTTCTGACAGTCGTCTCTACAAACTTCTTCAACATTTCCGGGACTCCCAACTGTATCATTGCTTGGAACACCTTTTCCCTACTAATGGACTCATATGCTTGCCGATAATCTAGGTTTAGATGTTCGTAATATTTAGCGATGAGGAAATAATTTAAACTAATAGTTCGAGATTACATTCAATCGTTAAAAATGAAAAAATCATACAAATTTGGAGCTATGTTTTTTTTTGTGAAAAAAATTAGTTCAATGGAAAAATACATGCATTTAACGTGCCATTTAATTATTATCAATAATTGTGGCAAATGCGTAATTTAGAATCTAAACTTCAAACGAAAAAACACCTCTTCTTCACTGAATATTGTGAATTTGTGACCACTTTATGGAATCATTACATCTATCTATTCGACAATTAAGGACAATGTAAAAACAGTAAAATTATGTAGGTTATTTACTATTGAACATAATTTAGAATTTAGATTTGTAGGTATATTGTTGTTGCAATATTCTATTGTTTGTTAAAATATATTGTCTTTAAAATACCATTAAACTTAAAGAAATTTACCGCTCAATACCACTTTGTTTTTCATTTCCCTTAGTATCAGCATCTCCTGCCTGATAATGGTTAGTGAAAAGCGCATATACGAATTAAAAAAAAGCGATTTGATGTTGAGTAATTTGGAGTTCATTGGGAAAATGTCCGCATTTAACGCGTTATTTAATTGTTGTTAATAACTGTAGCAAATGCGTAATTTAGAATCTAAACTTTAAACAGAAAGACACCTCTTTCTCGCTGAATATTTTGAATTTATGACCAGTTTATGTAATCATTATACGTATCTATTCGACAACTAAAGGGACTATAAAAGCAATAATATTATGTAGGTTATTTACTATTGAACATAATTTAAAATTAAAAAAAAATTGGAGGTATATTGTTGTTGCAACATTCTGTGGTGTTGTTAAAAGATATTATCTTTAAAATACCATTACACTCAAAGAGATTTACCACTTTTACCAACACCACTTTTTTTTATTTCCATTATCATCATTATCTCCTGCCTGATTATGCTAACATGGTTAGTAAAAAGCGCATATAGAAATTAAAAAGAAGCGAATTGATGTTGAGTGGTAAAGCTTCTTGAGTTTAGGGTTTCACACTAAACGGTCCAATAGAACAATTGACGTTGATCGTTGTAGAAACTGTGAGATGTGTAAATTTTTTCAAACAAATATCATTAACAAAATAAAATAGCAAATATCTTCATTTTGATGATCGTTTCATTTTGGTGAAATTTTGAATATATTGGAATTATTTCTAAATTTCCGTACCATTATTTTTGCTATCGTACGTATTTTAGGAAAAGATTTAGCTCTGAAGACTTATGAAGCTCAAATAACATAGGAACTAAAGCTACTGTATCATTCAAAACGTTGTGCATTTATCAATTGGATTAATGAAAAAACAGATGATTTTTCTCAAAAATCACATTTCCGGATGAAGCATATTTTGAAATTGGTGGCTATGTTAATAAACAAAATTGCTGCAATTGCATCTGACTTTGCTAATGAAACAATGGATTTACGCAAGAAACGGCGATGTTAATAGGCCACAAAGATCATGTGACTTGACACCGTTGGACTATTTTCTTTGGGGTTACGTGAAAAGTCAGGTCTATAAGAACAATCCACAATCGATTCCTGAACTAAAGGATGAAATTATTCGCGTAATTGATGAAATAGATTAATGGGTACGCCAAAACGTAATACAAAAATTTCATTGATTGACAAAAAAATTAATTTGAAAAGAGTGGACGTGTTTGGAGCTGCAAGAACTGGTAATTTGATAGATATTGCCTTTTGTGTTTAAATGTCATACAATATGCTTCAAGTATCAATAAAAAATATTTTTAAATCAACACAATTTGTGTGTTTTATTCAAGAATTAATAAAACTGTTCAATTTTAAAGATATTTTACATCGGCTATGTTGGACGTAGACTGCAAGTAAATGCAGTTCATGTCATCCTGTGGTTTGTAACAGCCCTATTGTGTAAAACCGTTCGTGATCCCGCACAGGCCCCATCTGGGTACCAGGTATGCATGAAACGTAGCATAGTGGCCTCGTGGAGAATATTAAAAATTTCAGAAATAAGGAAATTTCTTCCGTGCTCATCGCAAAAATATTTTGAACATTCCGACTAATAACGGAGTAAGGTTAGAAACCGATCTTGGGAGAGGCTTACTGACGTTTGATGGCAACTGACGGAATGGGTAAAACATTTTTGTCTAGAGCATTTATGGTTGTATGTTAGAAATACAGCTACTCAATTATTTATTAAGCAAATATATTAAATATTATATAAAATTATAGTCACGTAGCGAAAAGATACATACTGAACAAAAAAAAACGATATTTCCTCATTTTTTCGCAGGAAAAAAAAACGGCAGCCATAAACAAAAAGTTGATTAGGCCCAGATAAAAGTTTATTTAGCGAAAAGAGCGTCAGCTATCGCAAAAACCGTACATAAACAAAAATATGGTTTTCCGACATGTTGAATGCGACCGGAGAACAAAAGAGGGGCGAGGGGGACGTAGGGGCGAAGAGCGATAAATCATACCACTCACCGACGTACGAAATAAAATGCCGTTGTTTTTCTCTGACAATGAAGTTGGCAACGGCGGAGATTTTTATTGTTTCGCCTAAATGTATGCATTGCGGATGTTATTTTTGTGAAGAAAAAAAATATATTTAACGTACTCGAATTGGCGAACATAGTTGAGAGAGGAAGACTAACGATGGAACATTGTTTTTTGAAAGTGCCCTAATTCTCGGACAATTAAAGCCAATTTTGTTTTGAAACCGTATTCAGTTGTATGTGCTTCTACCCATTTCTATTATGTAAAGTAGTAAAGTAGTGCAGATGAATGAACATCGGAAACATGGTTTTGAAGCGTTAGAATATGTTTAGAAAAGGAAGAAAATACTTTAAAGGTAAAGATCGACCTGGAAGATGGCAATAAATCAAAAATTATGGATGTGAACTTGATACGAGCATGACCATGGCTATTGATTTTACTGGGCCATTGTTGAAGAATTATAGTTTTATACTGGCTCAAATAACCCACCATATAGCCCAGGTTCAACAGGCCCCCATTTATTCTATATGATATTTCAAATGAATCCAGCAATCTGCCTCTAACATGATGCAGAACGGCGGCAATAAACACAGAGAAAACGCCGGTCTTAATGTCAAAAGACTCAGTTTCACCCATATGTATCAGAACTTTTACATTCATGCCGTTGTGCAGATCATGTTTCATGCAGTCATGTGCACCAACCACGGTGGGCATCCTATAATGACTTATTTTTCCTTGTTCCGCATTATATTTCTGTCAGCGGAATCGAATGCCTTAATTAGATCCACAAAGGCCACGATTAGGAGTTTATTTTCTTTTAAGCATTTCTCTTGTCTCTAACTTAGGTAGAATATCACATCTGCTGTCCCATGAACTGCTCCGAATCCACACTGACTCTGTCAACATTGGTTGAACAATAGCAGTCATTACGCCAACAATATGTTGGTGTTGTTAAAAATTCAATGCTGAATGGACTTTTTTTTCTCACAGCTCCACTGAGGAGCATAAAACTCATTTGTCTTGAATTCCTGTTATTCGAGAATGGAGTGAAATGTAATACACTTTTCCGATAGATGGCGGTGCGTATCAATGCGTCGCAAAAGTGTTTGCATTTCTGAAAAGTAGCTTTCTTGTTAGCAATCCTCCAAACAGATGTGACATTTAATTCTGTTTTGACAGTTCTTCTATTGGAACCTTTGGTGTGAAGCACTAAACTTGAAGATATTTACCACTAAACACCAAAACACTTTTTTTGAACTGCTCGACGCACGTTTCGCTGACCATGTTAGCATCATCAGGAGATGATTTAATCTAATTCTAAAACTAAACTAGGTACTATTTATATGAAAAACCCTACCTGACGAAGCGTGTAAAATGAAAAATATTGTGTTGCCCAACATGCAATCGAACACGACCACAGTATAGATATTAGTAATTTAAGACTAATTAAAAGTGTTAATAATAATAGGGCTTTAAATGCATATGAAAGCATTCAAATAGAAAAATGTAAGAAAATCATGAACCGAGATATAGGGCCTATCCCGTTCTGTCAACTTTTTCAATTATTAATGTAAGGCTTAGTAAACTTCACGGTTTATGATTTTTACACGCTTTGTTGGGTAGGATTTTTTATATAAATAGTACATAGTTTAGTTTTAGAATTAGATTAAATCATCTCCCGGTGATGCTAACATGGTTAGCGAAACGTGCGTCGAGCAGTTCAAAAAAAGTGATTTGGTGTTTAATGGTAAATCTTTTCTAGTTTTCTGTTTTGACAGTCTTTGAAAGCAAACAGGTTCGATATTTTTGCTATGATAAAAAAAGCAAATTTCGTATGTTGATTAAACACTACTTTCTGTGTGGAAAAAATATTGCTCAAACCAAAAAATTAAAAAGCATTATGGAGACTCTAATCCTGTACATTTTCATGTTTCATAAATGGTTTACTGAATTTTAATGTGGTCGAAACAGCACGAGTGAGGCCCCGCGCTCACAACTGTAAACAGAGTGAACAAAATCCATGATGTTGTTCATGGATTATGAACTTTATTATAAATAATATTGATAATCGATACGAAAAACTTTTTAAAACTTGTTACAATTAATTATAAATGAACTGAAATGTATAAAATTTAAAACAAAAATCACATGGCTACGAACACGCCGCAATTGACTGCTGTTTGTGTTTAAAAGACTAAAGTGTTTTCACGACAGTACTGTCAACGGCTTCTATTCGTATATATATATATATATATATATATATATATATATATATATATATATATATACTGGCAAAATTATTGTTGGTTAAGTGCAAAATAAAATATTGTTGATTACTAATTTAGTTCAGTAATGTGTGACTAAGGGCTCATACAGGCTAATTCTGATAATATACCTGCTGTGGATATTTTTATGGTCACAGATTTTCTGAACAATGACATTCGGTATAATTCAACTGAAGTTCGAGGTGCTAAAATATCGATGTAAGTTTTTAAAAAATAATAATGATGTAAATGCAAATAAGAAACAAGATATTTCTATTAAATATAATTAAACTATTTGTAGGGTGTCATGAGAAAGTTACTGTGGCAAGGCTATTGGGTTTTGTTCAACTTAACCACAAAAATGGTATTTGCACTGTAAAAGGACGTGTATGTCCACCACATAAAGTTCGAAGTAAAGCTTATACATGTGCCTTGATTTTTAATGAAAAATTAAGAAAAGTTCAAAACACTCAATGTCACGATTGAGCAGCTTCAGCAGGTAATAAATACTTAAACAAATATATATATATATATATATATATATATATATATATATAATGTTTTAAATAATAACCTTTGTATATATTTGTAATATTGGTAAAATTGGTTTTCAAAAATAATGAAAAATTTTAAATATTGAATAACCAAAAGATATTTTCTAGTTTTGTAATTATTTTTTTGATCGAAAAAACAATATAAATCATAATTAGAAAAACAAAACAGATATAAGCTTTTTAAATCGCTAATTTTATTTCAATAAAACATCCACTGTTAAATATTCATAATAAAACTTCCCCCAGCTAGGATAATATATTGCAATAGATTATAATATGTAAACTACATTAATAATCAATTCAGAATAAAAACAATCACTACCCAAAATTATATACATATTTGTTTGATTGCATAATAGTTTGATTGTTTTCATTCAAGTTTGCAATACTTTTAAAACCACACCGATTCTTTAAGCCACCACACTAAACTCTATTAACAATATTTTCAAAAAAAAATACACCCATTCTACATTATTGCTTTGATTAAGGTTTACAGTATTTTTAGAACGATGACGATTTTTGGCTTTTTTTGTTTTACAAACCACCACATTAGACCCTTAATTTAATATTTGCAAATATCAATAAATCCAGCTAACTATCTATAATGCATGACTAGCTAGAGATTTCCCAAATAAAAGAAGGCATCTAAACTTTTTTTTTTTTTGAGTTTGAAGCTTTGAGTCACACAAATTTCTGTACTCTTCGACCATCTACAAATTAGATTATCCTGTAAAACTTTCATAAGTATAACACTTTTTATATACGATTACCTTCCAAATTGGTAGTCGAATCTTTTTCTTGTCTATTCGTGCTTTCTTGAATATTACTATTCGTATCCAACAAAACAGACGATCCTGTAGGACTTCCTCATTGTTACTCGGTTGTGTTGCTACATGTGAATTATTTGTGGACTTGCGGGAATATCGCTTCCTACGAATTTGGCACGTTAATTTATTTTCCCTACATGAATTAAATAATATAAATAAAAGTTATAAAAACGAATGCAAAAACAAAAGGAACGTTTATCTAATTGCAATATTTCATTCTGAACTTACCTTTGAGCCTCCATATCTTTATATAAAGATATGTGAGAATAACGTCGTTGTTAAAAACAAGTATATTTTCAAATCTCTTGCAAATCAGTAAATGCAATCAAAGATTTAAATCTATAGATTTAAACCTATAGAACAATGACTAAGATCAATAACTTCCGAATTGTTCCGAGCCCACCTGATATTGGCAATATTGGCGTTCGTGTTTATGTTTCTTACTATTGTCAGGTCACATGTGCTAGAGTCTTTTTTTTTCGGGAACTGTCGGCGCGTCATCGGTACTACGTCTAAAAATTGATTTTTATTTTGATATTACTTTTTAATTATAAGGAAAAAAAATAAAAATAAAAATAGTTTTCTTATAAAACTTATATATGGTCTTTCCATTTAAGACAAAAAAAAATTGTCCAAGAAAAACATTGGTATTTCCATATAAGTAATAATAACAAAGATTGTTTTGTTACAGAAAGTTTACAACGTTTTGGGTGAAACATTGGCAAAAATGCAACAAGACGAAGAAGCCGAAAAGTGGTATAGAGCCGCCTTAGATGCTGAACCAGACCATGTACCTGCTCATATTACTTATGGAAAATTATTAGCCAAAAATGTAAGTTCATAAAAGTTAAGGGAAGGCTTATCGGGAAGTATTAAAAAGTGAATGTATTTAGATATTATAAAGGGTAAGACAAGTATCAGGCTACCATTTTGCTTTGGCGCTATTTTTTTCCGAGACATTTTTGACAGTTTGGGTTTGGCCGTTGTGAGCTGCAGATATACAAGTTTTCTTATGGTTAAATGCACTATAAAAGAACGTAGTAAATTTCTTATGATTTACATTTTAAAAACATGAATGTACTCGCAAATATCCTAATCTTTCAGCACCGGCAATTAATTTCAAGCAAATTTAAGAATTTAGAATAACTGGGTATAGATCCAGCATCAGAGGTCCAAAAAAAATGCAAAGCGAAAATTGCACGTATGGAACTAAGTATGAGGAGTGTCCCAAAACGAGGCTTCGGCGACATGGTGCACAATTGGGAATTTCTTCACGCAGTTTACGCTGAATTTTTAGAAGTAGCTTGAACAAGTTTCCCTATAATACTCAAATTGTTCAAGACATGTTGCCTATAGATAACAAAAAGTGGTTAGAATACTGGTACCCCATCAGATGCCCGGATATGACGGGTTTGGATTTTTATGGGAATTTTTGGAAGAAAAGGTTTAGATAATTAAGCCACAAACCATATAGCTACTCAAGGACAACATCCGTGTTAAAACAATAATAATAATAATTTTTATAAATAAATATATTACAGAAAAAAATCTGTCCAGTTTCTTTTTAACGTTATAAGTAATTAAAATTGTAACATTGTACCTACCCAATCCTTATATCAACCTTCTGACAGGTTCGTAAATCAAGTATGTATGATAAAAGCTTATTTTTAATTATGGCGTATGTTGGCCTGGTTCTGACGATGATAACTTATTTAGCGAAAGGCCCATCGAGTAATTTCAATACGTTTTGATTCGTGTGTGTAAAACTCAGTTTTCTTTTCTTTTTTAACCTTTATGTCGACTAATACTGAGCATAATCCTCTCTCAAAAACTTCTACTTATCACAGTCTTGTGAGATTTTCAACTATGGCATCTCTGCCACCCTCTACAGAGCATCATACCGTTTTATTTCTGGTCTACTTCTATTGTACTTCCCCAATGTTTTGCGACATGGCCTGTATAATTCCGTTTCAATTGTGTCACTCTTTCCAGGATATCTGCTAGTTTTGTTTTCTGAAATCCACTCAGTCTTCACTCTAAGCATCGTATAGTAAAATGGGTAGTATGCATTGATTATATATTTTAGATCTTAAACACTGCGGGTTTCAAAATGTTTACCAAAATTCTTCCATCCTAGATGTCTTCATCTCTCAATTTCAAGATTTTTATTTTCCTTACTCATTGTATATACAGTAAATTTTGTGGCGTGCATCCACGGATTTCTATTGCAAAAGTCCTATAAGTCCCTCTGTTATAATTGCAGAAATTCTCCTCTATAGAGTCTAGTTGTTCCTTCATGTACTTCCTCTTAGTTTGCCTGATAAACTTTGCTGTCTGTTTTTCAGTCACGTCAAAAAGCTGTTTACTTTCTGGGGATTTTTTAGTGTTGTACTCCTGAAATGCTCGTTTGCGTCGCTACCATGCACTTTCGTATTCCGAGTCCCACGAATGGTGTTTTGTGCTCTTTTTCAATGGGATCAGTTCCTGTGCTTTTTGTGTAATTTTTTTGTGGAATTTTTTCCATGTATCTGCCTGTTCCTTCTCACATTCCTCTGATATGGTGGATTCCTTGATCTTTTTTGTGTCGAATTTCTGTAGATATGCTTTCTTAAGATGAATTCTTCTTGGGGTAAACTTGACTTGGACATCTTGGATCTCTCTTTGTTGTGGGTATGAGATGGTAACGTGGTCTATCTAGATTTCTCCAATCTGTTGTATAGGCGATCTTCATGTCTTCTATTTTCGTGGAGATTTTCTTAGGGGTGTTGACATGATTTTAAGGTTATTCTGTTGGCATAGTTCGATGAGTCTTGTGTCGTTCTTATTGGTAAATTTGTGACAGGGGAATTTGCCTACTGATTTGTGCATTAAAGTCGCCCAGTAAAATTTTAACGTCATTCTTTGGGACCTTTGCCATTTCCTTCTCTAGTGTTGCCCAGGATTTCTCTGTAGACTTGGGGTTTTTCTTGTTGTCTCCGTTTGTGGGGGCATGTACGTTGATCATGATGTATTTTTTATTGGCGCACTGTATGCGCATTGTCATTGGCCTATTGTTTATGGATGTGATTTTCTTAATAGAGTTAACAATCCCATTATGCATCACAAAGGTCATGCCCAGAAGCGGAGCGCCTCTTGCGACTCGTTTGTCTGTTCTGCTTTTGAATATGCGATAGTTCCCATAGTCTACCGTGTCCTCATCCGTGATGCGTTTTTCTTGCAGAGCAAGCAAAAGTATCTTTTGCTTGTCAGTAGGTTGTGAAGTTTTCCTGGTTGGATCAGCGTGTTGAAATTGAAGGTGTCAATATATGTAGATGTTTTATGTGGAAATTTGCCCGACAGCTCCGACTTTATTTGAGATCGTGAAAGTCCAGGTTCCCCAGAATCCGAACACCCGTTTGCCGTCTGGCGATGGGTGGATTGGTTACCACCTGGGGTATCATTGTTATTACTTGCACGAGTTATTAAAAATAATTATTTAGAATATTATTTTAACCTCACATACCCAGTTTTATGAAAAAATTTGTATTTTTAATGTTTTCTTTATTTTAGTCTATTCACAGAATTATTGCAAGTTTATTTTTTAATTTGATTATTAGTGTGTCATTGAAAATAATAAGTTAAATGTCAGATTAAACTTTGAATTTATTGCGTTAAGTTCTAGTCAGTGATCACAGAATTAAAATGCCATTGACTTTAAGAGAAAAAATCTAAATAATCCGGTTGTTTGCCGATTTTGCCCGGAGTAGCAGAGAAGTTACCATTACTCATGGAAGAGCAGCCTTTTTAAATGCTCTTTTCAATGAAACTGGCAGTGTTATTAAAATCCATCAAAAAAGGTCAACCTCGTCGAATACACCCGCATCCTGAGGATAACGATATATGTTATTGGTGGCAAATCGAGCAAATCTATGATGAGCCTTCGATATTTATCATCTTAACTAGATATTAGCAAGGATAAAATAAGACCTTTGGTTCGTCACAAAATAAAGACCTATAAACCGAAAAGAAGGTGATGATAATAAAAGATTAAACTGTTGTTATTGGGCCCAAAGTAATCTTTTAAATGACAGACATTTTCTGAAGGTTATACTCACTACTAATGGAGTTGTATCGTCTCAAAATTGATTGCCAAAAACTAAAAATACTGTATGCTGCACTGGGCCAAAGATAACCTCACTGGGTTACAAATGGTAAAGGCCAATATTCCCAGAAAGTCAATGCCTGGTGTAGGATTTTAGGAAATCGAACAATTGGTCCTTTTTCTTTAATGAGTTATTTAGTTAACTTCTTCGATGGGGAATTTTGGGATGCAATTGAAAATATTCCTCTTAACATGCCTGTGCATCCATTCACAATTCAAGGTTGAACAAGGTTATTCAATTCAAGGTCATTCAAGATCGTCAATGGTTGAACCAAAAATTTCCTAAGCGCTGGATATGAAGAAACAGTCCTTTTGAACTGTGACCTCCGAGGTCTCCCGGTATTACTGGTCAAAAATGAAGTATATAAAACAAGGCCCGGAACTCGAGATGAACTTTGTGTCAGAATAAGGCAAACCTGTCAAGAAATCAGCATCCCTGAACTTAGATGAGCAGCTAAACAGAATCGTACAAGAATCGAAAAATGTATTCGAATAGACATAGGACTAGTTGAGAAAGATCACATTTGATAATTAATTATTTGTATTATGAAAATTATTGTATACTTTTCCTAAATTTAATCAGTTACCAAAAATTGTTTTCCCATAAGAATGAAATTATTATTTCTTTGTGTAATTTATTTCAAATAAGAATGAAAATAAGAATGAAATATTTCATTTTATTAAATTAAAAAATCAACTCGTAATAATTTTGTGTATAGACCTAAATAATGAAGAAATTAATAGAATTAGAATAATATTCTGAACAACTTTTTCTAACAACTATTTTTCGATACCTCTAACGCGAAGCAAAATATCGATAATTCATCCTGTTTGTGCATTCGTAGAAAGCTGAGTTTAAATTTGAGATTTCAGTGACGATAGTTTCTCGGGTATCCCGTGTTAGCTGAATGTCCACTGGTGGATGGTTTCGCTGACGTTTCGATGGAATGTCATGCATCATTTTCAAAGCGTTTACTCGACGGTGTTTCGACGACAATCATTTGTCTTATCATATATATATATATATATATATATATATATATATATATATATATATATATATATATATATATATATATATATATATATATATATATATCATCATCATCATCATCATCATCATCATCATCAGCCCGTTGACGGTCCTGGGCTTTCCTCTGCCACTCGGGTCCAATATACTTAACGATGTCATGAGTCCATCGTGCTTTCGGTCTTCTTCGCGGACGTTTGCGATCAAGCGGTATCCACTCCAGGATTGCCTTGGTCCATCTGTCGTCCCATCGCCTCGCTATATGGCCTGCCCATCTCCATTTCAACTGTTTTACTCTTCCAATGATGTCACAGACTTTTGTTTGTTCCCTGATCCATGCGCAGGACTTTCTGTCTCGTCTTGTAATGCCAAGCATACATCTTTCCATTCCCCTCTGTGCCACCCGAAGTTTTTGAATTGATTGCGATGTGAGTGTCCAGGTTTCACTTCCGTATGTCATAACGGGTAGAACGCACTGATCGAATACTTTTCTTTTCAGGCAAAGTGGGAGTCTGCTCTTAAACACTATGTTGAGCCTACCAAATGCCTGCCAGCCACATTTAACACGCCGTTCCACCTCCCGGGCGGTATTCCCCTCCATGGAAATCCTCTGCCCAAGATATACAAAGCTGTCCACAATCTCCAAATCCCTTCCTAAAACTGAAATTCTTCTGTCCTGAGCGAAGTTATTGAACATAACCTGACTCTTTTTCAGGTTTATTTTCAAGCCAAATGGTTCGCCAGCCCTTTGCAGTTCTTGTATGCGTCTTTGCAGCTCCTCTGGGTCTTGTGAAATGAGAATAATATCATCTGCAAATCTAAGATGGTTTAAGTTTGCACCATTGATCTTTACCCCATCTTGTTCCCAATCCAGTTTACGGAATACTTCTTCAAGGCCAGCCGAGAAAAGAATAGGCGATATTGCGTCACCCTGCCGTACACCTCGTTCTATATTAATCCCCACTTCAAGATCATCAAGGTGAATTGTGGCTGTAGCTCCATCATATATCGATTCTAATAGGTTTACATAGGCTCTCTCTACACCTTGGCTAAGCAGTGCATCCATTATCGCATGCTTTGAGATGGAATCAAATGCTTTTTCGTAGTCGATAAAAGCCAAGCACAGTGGCATGGTGTATTCGTTGTGCCTTTCTATGACCTGCTGTACAACCTGGATGTGATCCATTGTACTGAATCCACTTCTGAATCCTGCTTGTTCTCTTGGTTGTGCGTCATTCAGTTTTTTTAATATTCTTTTAGAAATTATCTTAGTGAAAACTTTGTACATCACTGGGAGGAGGCTTATTGGACGGGGATAGGAGGCTTATTGGACGGTAGTTCTTTAAATCTTCCTGTGCTCCTTTTTTATGTAAAATGATCACTTCTGCATTTTTCCATAAGTCAGGTACTTTTTGTTCTTTGAGGCATTTTGAGTATAATTTTGCCAGTGTTTTATGTAACGTCCGACCACCAGCTTTTAGCATTTCGACAGTTACACTATCCTTTCCTGGAGCCTTGCCGTTCTTCATCAATTCTATAGCATTTGTTACTTCCTCCACTAGGATATCTGGTATTATATATTGTTCTTCCGTGGGTATTGCTGTACCTGACTGGCTCTGATCTTCATAAAACTGGGAATAAAACCTTCTGACAATCTCTAACATTTGGGTACGCGTCCTGCACACTGTGCCATCCTCACGCTTTAAAGCATATATTTGCGTTCTTTTGTTTCTCAGCTTCTGTTTAGCTTTGTTAATTCCTTTGTTTTCTTCCAGGGTTTTTTGCACTAGCTGCATATTGAATCGGCGCGTGTCCTCTCTGATGCGTTTTCTTATAGTTTTGCAGAGCTCAGTGTACTCGACCATGCCAAAAGGACTACCTGCATTTCTCATTGCTCGCCGTTTCTTCATTAAATCAATGGTCTCACTGGAGATTTTTGTTTGTTTGAGACATTTTTCCTCTGGTGCTATTGAAGCAGCGGTTTGAAGTACATTGTTGGCGATTTCTTCATATTGAACTGATATTTCCACCTCCTCTGGATCTTGTAACGCAGCAAACCGGATTGACAAAGCAATCTCAAAATCGCTTCCTCTCTCCAGCAGTTTTCCAGAATCCACCTTGCCCTTCTTTGATCTTACCATTTTTTCGCGCTCTTTTCGACAGTCAATCCGAACCCTTGCTCGAACCCTTGCTATATATATATATATATATATATATATATATATATATATATATATATATATATATATATATATATATATATATATGTATATATATATATATATATATATATATATATATATATATATATATATATATATATATATATATGTATATATATATATATATATATATATATATATATATAATATATATATATATATATATAATATATATATATATATATATATATATATATATATATATATATATATATATATATATATATATATATATATATGTATATATATGTATATATATATATATATATATATGAGAAATCCTATTTCTCTAGATGCTATTCTACATTTTTGCATCACATCCTGGAGATCTTTTATTTTGTCTTTATTTTCAGCAAACAGAACAAGGTCGTCGGCAAAGCTTATATGGTTCAATCTCTCTCTGCTAATGTCGATGCCCTTATTTGACCGGTTCCGTTTTTTAAAGACTTTTTCGAGTGCTAGATTAAACAATATTGGAGATATTATATCTCCTTAGTTAACACCTCTCCCGATCGGAAAACTTTTGGTAGGTTCGTGTAGTTTTTCCGCTGCTGTAGTATATTCACAGATGTTTTTAATCAGCCTTGTGTATCCAAAATTATTAATAATTCTCAAAAATTATTATTAATAGGCTAATGAGGGAACTGGGCGACTACCAATCAGTAAAACAGTCGGCATTTCGTAAGGGATTACTACAATTATTTACTACCAACTGTCAAGATATTAATAAAAATAAGGAATCCGGATACACAAGGAAAATTCATTATAAGATCAAAAAAGATGTAAATGGCCCTTATAATATTTTATGCATTAAAGTATGCATAAGTACAAATCATAAAATTTAATTAAAAAAATATGGCGACATTAAAAATATTTTCTTAAGACTTTACTGTCGTTTTAAATGCCAATTAAAGCAATAAAAAAGTCGAAAGGTTCGAAATAAACCGTTACAATTTTTTATAATTTGCTTTTTATTTTCCGTTTTGCTTTGATGTTTTCATGGTAGAAGTGTTTTTTAATTTTTTTTTCGCATTAAATAAATCTAAAAAAAAAACATATTTTTCTATATCAATTATTCTGAAGCTTGAGCTATATTTTTTTGTAATTTTAATTCATTTCTATTCATCATTTTTTCTTCCTGATTTTCTCTGTGTTATTGTAAGGTCGGTTGCTAAATATATTTCCGTTGTGTCGGTCATTTTAGCTCAATTAATCATCCGATGTTTTTATTCGTTTTGATTGATTGATCCGCTGAAATCCTGATAATGGATGCTCACAAAGGAAACGATAACACTACTGTTCTCTGTTTTCTTGTTACTCCTGTTTTGCGCTGTCAATCAACTGCATTATATGCTTCTTTTTAAAGCGAAGTGAATCAAATTTTCCGTGAAATATTTTTGTGTACATGAAAGTAATAATGCATAACAAATCTCAGTAAATAATTCTAGGGAGAGTGGCACTTTTTTCTTGAAAAAGCTAAAAGTCAATATGATCAATTAAATCACTTAAGTGGTTTTTAACAAGTGTGAATTTGAATTTGATTTTAACAAGTGTGAAAAATTGAGTCGTACACAATACAATAAAGCGTTAAAATTGTTGAATTATTTTATGAAAATGGGCGTTCAATGAAAAATGTTTTTAGAAAATTACATGCACAATCGTCCATCTGAAAGCACCATGAATCGAATTGTTCAAAAAATTTAAGAAACTGGTTCGATGGAAGATACAAAAGAGCAGATATAGTCGTAGTGGTCGTTTACAAGACCATATTAATTTGGTATGTGAAAGTTTTGCTGAAGACAAAGAAATTTACATTAGTCGACGTTGGACTGAGTGAATTCACAATATGGCGTATTTTACGAAAGGATTTAGCTCTAAAGGCTTATAAGGTTCAAATAACACAGGAACTGGATCATTCAAAACGTCGTGCGTTTGTCAACTGGATCAAAGAGCAAACAGATGTTTTTTCTCATAAAATCACATTTTCAGATGAAGAAATTTTGAAATTGGTGGCTATGTTAATAAACAAAATGATCACATTTGGGGTGAGTAAAATCCACGATTGATTCATGTTAAACCTTTACATACTAAATCGATGGTTCAGTTTTAATTTCTCAGCGAGATCGAACGCCGATTGTAGAAATTATTTTCTAGTCAAAGGCATGCACCTATTTGTTATATCCACCACGTACGCAATTAAAGCTTCTTCCTACTCCTGGATAAATGTTAAGTCAAATCGGCCTTTTTTGAATGGCATTGTTGTTTCTTCTCCTCGTTTTAATTTTTTAATGTAGTCGAACAGGGTACTTTTTGGTACATTGTAGACCTCAGATGATTTCCTTATAGACAATTTTTTTGACACCTTATCGATTGCTTTTTTCAATATTTCACATTTGGGAGTATACTTACAGCTTGGTTTAAGTTTACCAATATTGAATCTAAGAAACAATATACGAAATTAATTATTACTACAACAATAAAAATCTAATTGTAAAACTGTCCGCCACTAGGGGACCCTTAAGTACATGTAAGAAAAAGCCTCATTCAATTTTCAGTTATGAATCATAAAAAATCTTGTGAATTATGGTAGATTAATAACATAGCAATAATTATCAACAATAATCAATATCAACCCTTCTTTTAATTACTGTTCACAGACCCCAAAAAATGACTTCGAACAAAAATTTTACTAACCTCAAAATTTGCACTAATCTCCGCGATGAACGAAGCGGCACTGACTCGCGAGTGTCACCCCCCGCACTTCACTTTAGAGGAAGTTACTATCAGCGACACAAGTAACAAATTGGCGCGCTTTCTTATTCCGATTCAAATCCTGTCCGGCTTTAGGAACCGTCCGGGCTTACGGGAATTCCCCCTAATATTTAAAAACAAGTGATTTGATGTTGAGTAGTAAATCACTTTGAGTTTAGTAGCTAATTTAATACAATATAAATAATTGAAAGAAAAGACAAAATCAACGATTAACTGAATCTACTAGCGGCTTGGAAAAGTCCGACCCCAAAAGCTAAATCAATACAACACAGTAATGTTATTGTTAATTTAACGTCGCGCTGGTCTCGCAGACCGCGAGGTCAAATTAATAAAATTCAAAAATCTCACACAATTATGCGTTTTATAATATATACTTGATACACAGTGGATTTTAAGTGTTTATAATAACGATTAATAAATTATCCAAAAGAGACTGCTAATACCAATGTTCGACCCTTGATAAACAACCAGCACAGAACTGGCAAGAGTTGAAACAAAAAATTATTAAAACAGCCTTAAACTTGGTCCCTTTACAAAAACGTAGAAAACATCCGTGGTGGGATGAAGTTTGCGAGCAAGCACTATTAGGCCGTAGTACAGCATTCAAAGATTGCAACAGTCAAAAAACAAAAATAAATTATAACATCTTTTTGGAAGTAAGAAAAGAAACATCGAAGCTAATTAGAAAAACTAAAAGAAAATATGAAAACAATCAACTTAATGAAATAGAAAGAGATTTCCAAAAAATAACGCTCGAAATTTTACAAAACATTTAAAACTAAATTAACAGACTATCAACCCCAAAGTATTTGCTTCCAAAAGGAAAACGGACAATTAGCTCTAAATAACCAAGACAATTCCAAAGAACTTGCGAAATATTTTGAACTACTACTAAACTGTCCTGAACCCTGAAACAAATTACCAACACTAAACCCTAAACAAACAAATCCAGATTCATTACTACGGAATGAAGATAAAATAATTAGACAAACCAAGCGACTTAAAAATAACAAAGTTTCTGGTGAAGATGGAGTCACTGCTGAACTTTTGAAATCCGATGGTCCAGGTACAATCAAGAAAATAACCAAAATTCTACAAGAAGTTTGGCGAACCGAACGGATTCCGGAAGATTGGAAATATGCTCTAATCCATCCACTACACAAGAAAAGAGATAGAACGGATGTAAACAACTACATATCTTCTCCCAGTTTGTTACAAGATTCTATATAAGACAGAGCACAGGGACAGTTAGGACCTAAAATTGGTGAGTATCAAGCAGGTTCTTCCTGAATCTAAAGTTATTCCATCAAAAACTCATCAAAAAAAGACATCAAAAACTCTACAATAAAAATCTCGTCTGTACATTTGTGGATTTCAAAAAAGCATATGATTCTATTGACCGCGAATCTTTATTCCGAATCTAGAAAGAACAAGGATTAGATGTGAAAACGCTGGAATTATTAAAGCAACATTAACTAACACAAGGTCAAAAGTTAAATTCATGGGTGACATCTCAGAGCCCTTCGAAATTAAAACTGGAGTGAGACAAGAGGATGGACTCTCGCCACTCTTATTTAACTGGGTTCTAGAAAAAGTAATACAGGAGTGGCGTGAAAAAAAGTCGGCCGTGAATATTGTCCAGCCCATTAAACTGGGGAGAACCAACAACAAAATTGATTGTCTGGTGTTTGCTGATGATCTAGCAATATTGGCTCAAGATATAAATAAGATTAAAATCCTAAAGGAAACAGCAGAACAGGTTGGACTCCAAATTTCCTTTGAAAAGACACAATACATGACTTGCAACAGACTAAGAATACCATTTCTAAAAACAAACTATAGTAACATCAGACGAGTCTCTCAATTCAAATATTTGGGTGAAATAATCATGGAAGATGGGTTGGAAAAAGCGGCCAATAAGGGTAGATGTCAAAAAATGGAAACGGCATTGAGACTGACACAAAATATTTACAACAAAAAATGCATAGCTAAAAACGCAAAAGTGAGACATGACAAGATAGTTATTACGTCGGAATGTCTCTATGGGGCAGAAACGCTCATTTTGAATAGAAAGAAAGACATCGAGAACATTGAAAAGAAGGAAAGAAAAATCTTAGGCCCCAAACAAATAAATAGCACAACATACCGACTTCGAGAAAACCAAGAAATCAAACAATACACAGATATACATAGCGATATGAGAAAAAGAAGACTTAAACATAACACATAAAACGGATGAATCCGAGTAGGTTAACTAGACAAATAGTTGAATTTTATGAAAATAGGAGTAGAGCTAAAGTAGAAATAATTAAATGGATCTCCGCAATTAAAGAGGACCTAAGATCAGCAAATATTACACAAAGTGAAATTATAACAAGTAACAATTAAATATTACTAATATTACAATGAAATAAATATAATAGTTATACAAAATAAATAAAAGCTCAACGTTCTATACTATTCTCGTAAATCTCTCTACTACTATTCTCGTAAATAGATATCAAAAAATAGTCTTCTCGTAGTCCGTATTATAGTAAAATAAGCGTTAGTTTTCTTGAAACCTGGCGTTACATTCACATCAAATTACGTTAACATATTCCAAGCACATCCCAGTACTACAGCTTTTACAAAAATATTTCGTTTTTCTGTTCATTCTCCAATCGCAAACTGCATCTTCCGTGTTCTCCAATATTGCTTGCTTGATTTTTATTTTCAGGAACTACTACTCCACATACTTCGTTATACAATTGTTCTAGGCGTTTTATTTCTTTTTCGTAGTCCATCTAAGTAAAGTACTATTTTTACTTTTCTTATAATTCTTATGATATTATAGACAATTTAAAAATACACGTGTTATTTACCTTTCACATATCTTCATGCACTGCAATAAGAGATCTTGTTATGTATTTGATACTAAGTAGCTCAATAATTTAATTTATTGGGTTCTTGCCAAACAGATTCTCTAAAATCGATAAAAAATGTTTATTAATTACTGAATAAATATCCCCACCGAAAATGTAGCCCGAACGCAAAAATACGAACACGAAACCGAATCCATTATCGAGACCACGTAATCCCGTCTTGGAATTTTTGAACATTAAGAACTAATTGCTTAAAAGGAGGGAAATTGTTCTCAAGCAAACAACAAGAATATTCTTTGTGATCCCTTGCAGCAGACCGTCACGGCTCGCGATGATTCTGGGCCATCATGAATATTCAAGAAAACGAATGGATAAATATAGAGAGTGCAAAGATTTTAGGAAGCATTATATACATATAATGCTTTACCTTTTTCGCCGATGATATATATATATATATATATATATATATATATATATATATATATATATATATATATATATATATATATATATATATTGTTAGAAATAACGATTGACACATTATAAATAATTGGGCTCGTTTACAAATTAAATGGGCAAGTTTTTAATATTAAAGTGTTATCACTTTAATATTAAAAACTGAACAAGAGTGGCACGTTATCCGAGCACCTAGAATAGAATCTCTCGACACATCCACACTCGCCAAAAAGCAATAAATCAATAATCTCTACAAAAAGTAGATCGGTACGACATAGTCGTTCCTAAGATTACTTTCCCGTGATCGGTGACGACTCAATGACAACAAAAATCAATTAAGGTAATTCTCTCGAAAAGAGACAAATTAACATGGGATATTCTACAACATTTGGTGCCTTGATAGTAGATTTCTAACCCAGCCAGAGTGACAGTAGCGTCGATCTCGGCGCTTCAAACATCCTCACACTTTTCTGTGAAGAAACTAAAGAAAACGAATTAGACCAAAATAAATATCATTTTTAAAGTCCTCAGACTTTACCCTGCTCTGCTATTAGCAAGACAGAGACAGAACATATAATGTATCTGTGGAATCCTTCATGCTGCTTTGCCACTGATAAGGTAGAGGCAAAAATATTAACATAAAAATTATTTGTGGATACCTCAGCCTTCAGCCTGCTCCGTTATTAACAAGACAGAGACAAAAATATAACATTATTATTTGTGGAGACCTCAGCCTTCACCCTGCCCCGCTATTAACAAGACAGAGACAGAAACATAACAATTATTTGTGGAGACCTCAGCCTTCACCCTGCTCCGCTATTAACAAGATAGAGACAGAAATACAAACATAAAAATTATCTATGAAGACTTCAGCCTTCACCCTGCTCTGCTATTAACAAGACAGAGACAGAAATATAAACATAAAATGTATCTGTGAAGACCGCAGCCTTTACCCGTCTCTACCTTTAATGGGATAGAGACCAACCTTAAATTTTACATTATGACTTACCCAACTTACTTATATCAATTCATCGTCAGCTTCTAAAAACTGCAGTATCTCTTCCATATCACACCCTAAGACTATTTTGATGGCCATGCCCTTAACTGTTCTTTTGCGGCTCTTATAATAACATTAGTTCCAATCTGTTTAATTTCATAACGATCATTTTCAAGTCTTTTTACTAATTTATACGGACCTAAAAACTCATACTCACTCTTACGTATATGCATCTGGGGAATCTAGATGCATCAGAACAAAATCACCCACCGAATATCGAATAGTGTCTCTCGGTTTTTAGTTAGAGACCTTCGCATGAAATCGGTATCCATCAATGTAAACTTTTGTAGCTGCAGATCGCTTTAGTCTAGAACAAAAATTGATACTACGACCTTTTTCGACACCGGCTTTGGTAAAGCAGTTCGAAATATTATAACCTCGTTTAGGACAAAATGCGCATGAATCACATGAGTCCTGCATACATCCAGTAGACGAATACTGTCAAAGCGATGTTTCATCCTGATGAACATTTCTTGATGGTACAAGATTTTGGTATTTTAATATGGCAGGTTGCCTTTACACATCCTAATTTACTACACCTAAAACATGTTTGCTTTGGGAGATTTTCTCGAATTGCTGAGATTCTTCTTACTAGATGAAAGTTTTCTTTTTAAAGAATCGTTAAAATTGGTAAACATTTCCCTTGAGCCCCTTCCCAATGGTTTCACAGAAGATGACAGAAACACTAAAAGTTCAGAGACATTAGCATTAGTTGCATTAGCATTAGTTGCAGCACCAGTTGCACCTACTAACTATCAAATCAACTTCAGACAAATGGGCACGTAGATATTTTAACATGGCTAATTTTCCATGAACATATGTTTCATAAGTATTCGCGTGCGAACTATTACACTTCAACGCTTCTTCAAATAAATGGCGTACATTTCATTTCATTGGAAAACAATTCAAGAAAGCCTTTCCGAAAAGTGGTCCAATCCCTAATTTCAGGATTCTAACGCTCTAACCTATTTTTTGCATCATTCATCAAAAATCGACCAACTTTTGCCAAAATTTGTACATCTGAGCATGCATGTTCTTTTTTAATAGATTTAACTTGACTTGCCCACTTGGTAGATTCATTTACCTCGGGGCGGAAATACGGCAAAACAACCTGGTCACCAGAACCCACCAGATTGCAACCAACGCTTTCTCTAATTCACTGATTAGATTTTGGGCCGAATCTCCAACACTTTTAGGCGACTCCATAATTACCTAGTTCTAAAAAGAAACAGAAACAAATTTATTGATATTTTGCGTCTGATTCACAATCAGGTCCACAAATAGGCAGTTTTAGGAATTCAATCCCACTTCTTAGAAATAACGATAGACAAATTATAAATAATTGGGCTCCTATACAAAATAACACTTTAATATCAAAAACTGAACAAGGGTGGCACATTATTCGAGCACCCAGAACAGAATCTCTAGAACACGCCCACACTCGCCAAAAAGGAATAAATCAATAATCTCTACAAAAAGTAGATCGGTACGACGTAGTAGATACATTTCCTTTCAGGTGACTAGGAGCGACTCATTGACAACAAAAATCAATAAAGGTATTCTCTCGATATATACATATATATATATATATATATATATATATATATATATATATATATATATATATATATATATATATATATAAAGGTATTCTCTCGATATATACATATATATATATATATATATATATATATATATATATATATATATATATATATATATATATATATATATATATATATATATATATATATATATATTAGTGGATTCTCTTTGTTTCCGATCTTCTCGAAACTTCGCTCTCTGATTCAACGTTCCACATATGTACTTTGTTTTTGTACGTTCTTCTATCCTCAATCTCTGTCGGACCCATTTGTGCCTTTCCCAGATCAGCTCTGACTTGTGTGCTCCATGGTACTGTCGACATGACTCCTTGTATGTATGTAAGAATTCTGTTGGTGAGTCTTGTCGGTGGGAATCTACTGATATGTCCATAGAATTTCAACCTTCTTTTTCTTATGTCCGCCTCTATGTTGGACATTCTCTCTGTGGTCTTTCGAGAATCTAGTTTGTATCCTTCTTCTGTCAGTTTTGGACCGAGAACTTTCCTCATAAGTTTGCGTTCTTGTTTTAGTATGTTTTCTATGCCGCTTTTTGTATGAAGTGTAAGTGTCTCGCTTGCGTATAGTACTTCTGATTTGATTACTGTGTTGTAGTGTCTTATTTTTGCGTGTGTGGATAGGTATTTCTTATTGTAGATATTGTGTGTCTTGCCGTATCCGCCCTCTTATTCTTCTGTAATCGAGTCTTCTGTTCCATCTTCTCTCCTCCTGTGGGTTCGAGGATCTCGCCCAGGTATTTGAAGTGAGTGACCCTATTTATTTTACCGTATTTGGTGTTCAAATTTCGAACATCTAATTTTGAGCAGAAGAATTCGTTTTTTTGAAAGGGGATTTGTAGGCCAATTTCTCTGCACATTCCTTGAGGACTTCGATCTGTTTGGTTGCTCTTCTTTCATTGTCTGCGAGTATGGCTAGGCCGTAGGAACCAATTTTAGGTTCTAACTGTCCCTGTGCTCTGTCTAGTAGACATTGAGATAGAATCTTGTAACAAACTGGGAGAAGATATATCCCTCTATAGTTGTTTACATCCGTTCTATCTCCTTTCTTGTGTAGTGGATGGATGGATTAGAGCATATTTCCAATCTTCCGGAATCCGTTTGGTTCGCCAAACTTCTTGAAGAATTTTGGTTATTTCCTTGATTGTGCCTAGACCAGTGGATTTCAAAAGTTTACTAGTAATTCCATCTACACCAGAAGCATTCTTATTGTTAAGCCGCTTGATTTGCATAATTATTTCATCTTCATTCGGTGGTAGTGAATCTGGGTTTATTTGTTTAGGGTTTAGTGTTGGTAATTTGTTTAAGGGCTCAGAACAGCTTAAAGCTAATTGTCCGTTTTCGTTTTGGAAGCAAAGACTTTGCGGTTAATAGCCTCTTAATTTAGTTTTAAATGTTTTGTAAAAGTTTCGGGTGTTATTTTTTTTGGAAATCTTTTTCTATTTCATTAAGTAGATTGTTTTCATATTTTCTTTTAGTTTGTCTAATTAGCTTCGATGTTTCTTTTCTTACTTCCAAAAAGATGTTATAGTTTATTGCTGTTTTTTGACTGTTCCAATCTTTGAATGCTTTACTTCGGCTTAATACTGCTTGCTCGAAAACATCATCCCACCACGGATGTTTTCTACATTTTTGTAAAGGGACCAACTTTAAGGCTGTTTTAATAATTTTTTGTTTCAATTCTTGCCAGTTCTGTGCTGGTTGTTTATCAAGCTCTTCTGTTAGGGCTGGTTTTATTTTCGTTGGGTCGAACTTTGGTATTAGCAGTCTCTTTTGAATTTTTTTTTGAATAGTTTGAAAGTTTGATTCTAGTCAAGTGTGACCTATGTCTATGTTAGCTCCTTTCCTGACTTGAACATTCAAAATCTTTTTATAATTGGGGTACGAAATGGCAACATGGTCAATTTGATATTTACCCATGTACGTGTTTGGGCACCTTCAGGTCTTTTGTTTTGTTATTTTCTTCTTAAAATGGGTTGACAATATTTTTAGATTAAATTGCGAACATAGTTCAACCAATCTTCTACCATTATGGTTAGTACATTTATGAGCGGGAAAACTGCCGACTGTTTTCCTGTACTTTCTTTCTTTCCCTAGTTGGGCGTTGAAATCACCCAATAGGATTTTTACATGGTTAGAGGGAATTTTAGAGATAGTCTTCCAGAATTTTCCTGGACTTATTTACTTTTTCAGGATTAGATTTATTTTCTTCGTTAACTGGGAGGTGTGCATTGATTAATGTATAGTTTTTGTTAGCACACTTGAAGGATAGTCTCATAAGTCGATTATTTACTGGCTGGACATTAGTTATAGAACCAAGAATGTTTCTTGAGATAGCGAAAGCAACACCGAGATGTAGGGTATTTTTGAGTATTCTTTTGTCCGTTTTACTTTTAAAAAGTCTGTAGTTGCCGAATTCCAAGGTGTTATCATCTGTCAATCTGGTTTCTTGCAAAGCTACAATTTAGATTTTTTGCTGATTCAATGTTTACCCCAACTCGTGCAGTTTCCCTGGACGCAGGACAGAATTGATATTTACCGTTCCAAAGAAATTTTTTGGTTTTCGTTTTCAGACGTTGGCCAGAGGTCTCCGACTCCCTCTGAAAGGTTTTGCGTTTAAGCTCGGACGCCCCAGAGTCCGAAAGTCTGGTTGTACCAGCAAAGCTGGCAGAGGATTGTCTACCTCCTACGGTAATTGTTATTATTAGAACGCTTCATCATGTACTTTGAATTAAAGGTTTGAACCATGACGGTTCAGAGGTTAAGACTGGAGGGGTTAGTTCCAGAATTTTAATATCAGCCGCACCACTGGTGAACAGACACTGACCACTCAACCGCTTGATGCAAGTCAGACGCTAAGTGGATTTATTTTGTTTTTTGGTTCGGGGTTGTTTATTTTGAGATATTCGCAGCTGTTCATTAACATCTAATGAAACTTTCACTATCCACCACCCATGAGCCGTCCAGTAGCTTAGGCGGGCTATACTGGAATATATATGTATATATATATATATATATATATATATATATATATATATATATATATATATATATATATATATATATATATATATATATATATATATAATAAAAACCGATAGTCTCGTCTCTAAGAAATAGTACCTCTTCAATATGTCCAAATAATTGTGGCTGTAGTATTAAATGTGGAAATAGTGAATGATCATTTTTGTAGAATGCAGTTGTTATACTGCTTCTCATAGTTTTCGATTTTTTTTTTTCGGATTTGTTATAATATTTATAAATTTGGGATCAGTTGTTAACAATCTAAATACTCAAAGAGAAAATTAAAATGCTATATTTATTTATTAATGATATAAATTTTCGAATATTCTTCCAATCAATAAATATTATTTTGACCTCTCGAGACTAAGTTTATAATTGCTTGATTAAAGAGGTAAAGAGGTAAAAGGACACAAAAATGGATCAACTAAAATTCGTCTTGAATAAATATGTAAGAAAAGAAGTCGAAAATACTTACAGCGCAAAGTTTATCAAGATGCATTATATCCATTTAATGGTATCTCTCTTCTTATGCAGCCAAACGGAATTGAAACTTAATAACACTTTCACTTCAATATTTTATATGAATAAATATTTAAAAATGCAATAATGTTTAAACTTGCTCTTTGAAACTAGGTTTATTGTTTACATGCATATTGTGTTTTACATCATTATAAATAGATTCATTACAATGCAAGTACCTTTTGAAATTAAACCATAGTTCACAACATAACCAGAGATATAAATGGTAGTATTAAAATTAAAGTTAAACTGAATTTTTGACCGATTAAACCCATGATCTTTAACAAGATTTTTTTTTACAGTAAATCTAGTACATATTAAAAAAACTTTTAGCAATGAAAATAAACTCTAGACAAAAAAAAACACGTCAATTTAGATATCGATGAGGAAGTTCAAAACCAATGTCCTTTATGTTTTATGTTTCACCTTCTTAACTCCGGCTATGTCTATCTAAAAATTTTAAATGACAACCCCTATCTTGTAACATATCTTTTTAAAGATCTGGAAAGTCCTAACTAAACTACTTTCACAAAACTGAAATCGGTTGATCTGTTCTCGTAACAGAGGGAAAAATAAGTTTTAAAAAGTATTTAAAGGAACCGCAACATTGTATTTAATTTTGTTTAATTTTTTTACGCGCACCATTTTTCTTTTCCTAAAATAAAAAGTAATGAAAGAGACTTTTTATTTTAACTCGTCGCTCATTTATGTTTTAATACACACTTTATTCCTCATTGCAGATTAAATTAAAAACATTTTTAATAGAAGTGCCGATTTTCAACTGTTTGTCAAGTGGTGTCAGTTGCAGTGACAGTGACACAATTTAACGATGTATAATTTACAACAGAAAATTTAAATTATTTTTATTTCCGGTGCTTAAGATATGTGTACTCGCAGAACAGCCCGATTTTTTAATGAAAAGCATTCGCACAAATATATAGGATATCAATACGTAATAAAATTTATTCAAAAATTTGAAGAGACCGAGTCCGTAGGTAACAAAGTGAATAAGCAGCCGAGAGTTCTTAGTAAATCCACACAGATTGAAATGTTAAGCCATTTCACTGTTGATTCAACCATTTCAGTTCCAAAAGTCGCCAAGTTAACAAACATTTCCATTAGTTCCATACACACAATTTTAAAAAAAAGTTATTTCCTTACAAACTTAGTATTTCTCAGCAGCTCAGTGAAGATGATTATATGAAAAGGATTCAGTTTTGTGAAATAATGACAAGGATAATCCAAAATGACCCGAATTTAATAAAGAATATTTGTTTCAATGATGAAGCAACATCGTTCCTTAATAGCTTTGAAAATAAACATAACTGTAGATGTTAGGATAATAGCAATCCACACGTCTTTCGAGAGGATTATACGCATTTTTTTTCTTTATTTGGGTTTTTCGCCACGATCTAAAACACAAAAAATCTCAAAAATATCTGTTGTTATATAAATAAAGAATCAATGGGTATAAACAAAAAAACCAAACGGAGACAAATTTCTCAGTGATTCTTTTGAAATTTGCCTAAGGAACAAAATTTTAAAGATATAAAAATGTTCTAAAAAATATACAAACTTTTAACGTTAACCTTTCGGGAAGTATTCTCCTCCCGTTTTCAAAACGAATCTAAAAATAAAGTATATTAATTTCTATAAACTATGAAAAGATAGAAAGTAAATATATTTTTTGTGTATGTCAATGATACTTACATTGACAATTAGTTTTTAATGACTGTGACATACTACCAAAAAAAAAACATATATTAGTTATTATTATAGTTAATATTATTAGTTTTTATTATTGTTATAAATAACTTGTCTGTATTGTCTGGTGTCAAAACTTTTAAACGATTTACCTATAAACTTTTTTGGGTAATTGTTTTTTATTAAAATGTCTTTTATGTGATTTGTTTCTTTTTGTAGTGTATCACTGTCGGTACAAACAAGTTTTGCTCTGTCATATAAACTTTTAATTACTCCTATTTTGACCGACTTTTAGTGATTGGAAAAGAAATTGCGATTGAGATCGAAATTGAGATCGACAAACATAGATAGGTATGTTTGTCGATTTTCTGTAAACTATAGTTTTTAATGTGTTGTTTTGTTTTAATATTAGTGTCGAGGAATGGCAATTTATTCTCCTTCTCTATCCCTAAAGTAAACCTAATTGTAGGCTCTCTATGTTGCCATATAGCAAAAATATCAACAATATATCTAAGCCATATTATTGACTTTTTAAGAGATTTCTTTAGTGTGTCATTCTCGAGTTCCTTCATAAATATATTACTCATCAAAGGAGAAAGAGAAGAACCCATTGACATTCCGAAATTTTTTTGATAATAATCATTTTCTAATTGAAAATATGTGGTTTTTAAGCACAGAGTTAATAATTCCAAAATTGTATTTATGTTTAGTTTAGTGCGGTCTTTTAATGTTGTGTCATGTTCTAATCTTTTTCTAACTATTAAAACTGATTTATCAACTGGTACATTAGTAAATAACATCACCACGTCAAAACTAACCATTAAATTTTGGTTTGTAATTTTAATGTTCGAAATTTTATTAGTTCATAACATGGAGAATCTATACTACTAACTGTAGGGTGAAGTGGTATATTAGTTTTGTGTATTTTTGGTAGACCATAGAAATGAGGTGGTTTACTATAATGTGGTGTAAGTTGTGACCTTTCTAAATGTGTAAATTCACGTTTGTGTTTATATAATATATTGTAAATTTGTCTCTCTATTTTTAATGTTGGAGCTGTAGGTATTTTGGTATAATTTCCCTTATCAATTAAAGTTTTAATTCTGTAATTATATTCTGTAGTGTCCAGAATAACTGTGGCGTTACCTTTGTCTGATGGCAATACTTTAATAGAAGTGTCTCTTTTAATTTATCTACAGCTAACCTTTCCTCATGGTATAAATTTGATTTAATTTTAAATTGTTTTTCTAAGATAAATTTTAATCTGATCCTGTATTCGTTTGCACTTTCCAAAGGTCATTTTTGAGCAACAGACTCTACTGGCGAAATAAGGTCCAATTTAGGAACATCTTTCAATGTAACACTAAAATTTAGTCCTTTAGAAGGTACATACTTTTCAGAATCAGATAATATTTTACTTGAAAGGTTAACTACAGTTTTATAATTGAAATTTTTGTCTGTATGTGTATTAATGTGTTTTGTATTTGTTCCATGTTTTTCAATAATTAAATTTTTAAATTTCTTAATGTGAGTATTTTTTTGGATATTGAAGTGATATATGTAACTGGAATAGACGCAATTATAAATGTGATTAAAATCTACTTCAATTACTTTTTCGTATATTTGTTGTAATGTATTATCAATGTCAGTCTTTAATTGTTGTTTAGTATATATGTGATGTTGAATGCAATCTTTTAAAAGTGCTAAGCTTTGTATGATAGCTATGTAAAAGTGCTAAGCTATGTAAAATATATATGCTTCTGTTTGTGTTATATGGTATATTTAAATGTAAACCTTTTGGTATTATGTCACAATCTTTACATTTGTAAAGAAATGTTAAGCTGTTTTCAGAATGTGGTAGTTTAATATATTTACTTTCTAAATATCTAAATAAAAAAAAATATATGAGCACGCCACAATCATTCAGACATTACGCAGTTTCCCCATAAGATTAACATTTGGGCTGGAATTCTGGAGAATGAAATAAAAGGCCCGATTTTTATTGAATATTTAACCGGTGAATTGTACTTAAATTTCTGGGAAAATGAAGTCGATCCACTCATAACACATTTCTTAGAAAACCAAATGGATGAAGAAGAAAACTCACTGTTGAATGAACAAAATTTATACTTTGATGGCACACCACCACACTACGCATTACATGTTCGACAATAGCTGGTTCAAAGGTTTCCTGATAAATGGATAGGCAGAAGAGGTGCTGTGGAATAGCCGGCGGAATCTTCAGATATAATGTCACTGGATTTTTTTTGGTATTATCTAAAGACAGTTTTATATAAAACTCCGCCGCAGGGTATTCAGGACCTAAGAAATAGAATATATGCAGGTTAATTAATAAGGACATCTTTCAAAACGTTCGAAAAGAAATTTCGAGAACCGACTATACTATTTTTTAGCTAACAGTGGTGGACATTTTGATCACTTAAAGTAAATTTTTAAATCGTGTTTTAAAAGTACATTTATTCATCAATTAATTTTTGTGTTTTGGTTAAACATTTTTCATTTCCACGTAAAATGCTATTTACAGCCATCGATAGTGATATACTATTATTTTTCCCTCTATTACGAGATCGAATCAATCCATTTCAGTTTTTTAAAATGATATATTATAACATAGAGGTTGCCATTTAAAATTTTTAGATACAGGTGGCTGGAACTAAGGAGGTAAAACATAAAGTATAACGGATGTTGTTTTTAAACTTCCTCCTCGATATCTAAATGGTGTTTTTTTTGTGTTGAGATAATTTTCATTGCTAAAAGAAATAATGAGGATGACTAATTTTGAAATGAAAGCACTCTAACATATTTTATTGCACATTGTACACAAGAAAATGAAAAAAAGAACTAATTTCAACGAATATCAACGATCAAGCGTCGTATTCACCAGATATGAATGGCGTCGTGTGACATTTTTATCCTCAAACTCAAATTATCACTAGATAGAACATATTTTGAACCATATGTGCATCTAGACATTGAAAAAATTGATTTCCCTGCTATCATCCTTTCTGATTTTTTTAGGTTGATGGACAGTTTAAGTTGTAACTACTTTTCTTACTGTTAGTTTAATAAAGTTCGTAGTTGTGTATGGAAATAATTGTAATTTATGTATTACAATTATTTAGAGTTTTTAATATAGTGGAAATTTAGATATAAATCTTAATTTGTTATTTAACAAACCTACAATATATTCTGTACGCAAATATCATAATATGTTTCTTTATTTACGGCTTATTTGATTAGGTTATAAATTTTTAGGGTTATTTCTGACCTTTTCTATTAAGTTCTAACCCCTTCTCCGCGGAAATGGTTGTATTTTCAATACATTTTTACTACTGTTTCAATGTAGTGTAACAATGTATTAATGCAAAAACCATTCGTACCAATTAATATATATTCCTTCTTATTGTTTACAATGACTATTAGACACTAGACATTAATCGATAAACAAAAACTCTAACATCAAGGGTTTTTAATTTTTTTTCCGCAAAAACTATTCTACTTTATTTCAATGCCCTTTCTATTTTCTAATTAGACATTACAGTTATATAAGTTGATGTGAAATTAATCGTATTGCATCTCTTCATAACGTTCCATAATGCCGTTCACATATTAATAATAAACCAAAGTTGTAGGAGCAAACATAAGCAGCTTTTCATTGAGAAGTCCTTTTAATGCCAATTCATTCCAAACCTTGAAGTGGAAATGTCCGGAAACAACTCAATACCTATTCGTCGTTTAAGGAGAAAAGCGTTAAATGTGCATAATGGGCTTTAAAAACCTCGGAGCTGTATATATTTCTCGATTTACCTTTCTGCATATTCATGATGGTCCGAAGTTGCTAAACAACGAGGTTATTTAGAATAGATAATAGTAAAGGCGATTTTTATTATTTACTCGACAATAGATGTACACTATCAGATAATTAGTCCTCAATTTTCCGAAATGCCTTAATATATATATATATATATATATATATATATATATATATATATATATATATATATATATATATATATATATATATATATATATATATATCCTCCAATATACCTCGCCTAAGGTACTGGACGGGTCACGGGTGGTGGATAGTGAAAGTTCCATTAGATATTAATGGACAGCTGCGAATATCTCAAAATAAGCAGCCCCGAACCAAGGCAAAAAAAAACTAAATCCACTTAGCGTCTGACTTGTATCAAGCGGTTGAGTGGTCAGCGTCTGTTCACCAGTGGTGCGGCTGATGTTTAAATTCTGGAACTAACACCTCCAGTCTTAACCTCTGAACCGTCATGGTTCAAACCTCAATTCAATCCTCTGCCAGCTTTGCTGGTACAACCGGACTTTCGGATTCTGGGGCGTCCGGGCTTAAACGCAAAATCTTTCAGATGGAGTCGGAGACCTCTGGCCAACATCTGAAACCGAAAACAAAAACTTTCTTTGGAACGGTAAATATCAATTCTCTCCTGCGTCCAGGAAAACTACACGAATTGGGGCCTGTCCTGGGAAATTCTAGAAAAGAATATCTCTAAAATTCCCTCTAACCATGTAAAAATCCTATTGGGTGATTTCAACGCCCAGCTAGGGAAAGAAAAAAAGTACAGGAAAACAGTCCGCAGTTTTCCCGCTCATAAATGGACTAACTATAATGGTAGAAGATTGGTTGAACTATGTTCGCAGTTTAATCTAAAAATAATGTCAACCCATTTTAAGAAGAAAATATCAAAACAAAAGACCTGGACGTGCCCAAACACGTACATGGGTGAATTTCAAATTAACCATGTTGCCATTTCGTACCCCAATTATAAAGAGATTTTGAATGTTCAAGTCAGGAAAGGAGCAAATATAGACACGGATCACTACTTGACTAGAATCAAACTTAACTTAAAACCTCGAAAACTTATTCAAAAGCGGCTGCTAATACCAAAGTTTGACCCAACGAAAATAAAACCAGCCCTAACAGAAGAACTTGATAAACAACCAGCACAGAACTGGCAAGAATTGAAACAAAAAATTATTAAAACAGCCTTAAAGTTGGTCCCTTTACAAAAACGTAGAAAACATCCGTGGTGGGATGAAGTTGGCGAGCAAGCAGTATTAAGCCGAAGTAAAGCATTCAAAGATTGGAACAGTCAAAAAACAGCAAAAAACTATAACATATTTTTAGAAGTAAGGAAAGAAACATCGAAGCTAATTAGACAAACTAAAAGAAAATATGAAAACAATCAACTTAATGAAATAGAAAAAGATTTCCAAAAACATAACACTCGAAACTTTTACAAAACATTTAAAATTAAATTAACAGGCTATCAACCGCAAATTCTTTGCTTCCAAAAGGAAAACGGACAATTAGCTCTAAATAACCAAGACAATTGCAAAGAATTTGCGAAATATTTTGAACAAATACTAAACTGTCCTGAGCCCTTAAACAAATTAGCAACACTAAAACCTAAACAAACAAACCCAGATTCATTAGAACTGAATGAAGATGAAATAATTAGGCAAATCAAGCGGCTTAAAAATAACAAAGCTTCTGGTGAAGATGGAATCACTGCGGAAGTTTTGAAATCCGCTGGTCCAGGTACAATCAGGGAAATAACCAAAATTCTACAAGAAGTTTTGCGAACCGAATGGATTCCGGAAGATTGGAAAGATACTCTAATCCATCCACTACATAAGAAAGGAGATAGAACGGATGTAAACAACTATAGAGGGATATCTCTTCTCCCAGTTTGTTACAAGATTCTATCTCAATGTCTACTAGACAGAGCACAGGGACAGTTAGAACCTAACATTGGTGAATATCAAGCAGGTTTTCGACCGGGCAGATCCAGCCCTGAACAGATCCTGAATCGGAAGTTGATTCTAAGACATCAAAAACTGTACAACAAAAATGTCTTCTGTACATTTGTGGATTTCAAAAAAGCATATGATTCTATTGACCGCGAATCTTTATTCCGAATCTTGAAAGAACAAGGACTAGATCTGAAAACGGTGGCAATTATTAAAGCGACGTTAACTAACACAAGGTCTTTTGACCTTGTGTTAGTTAACACAAGTTAGTTAACACACCAATTCATGGGTGACATCTCAGAGCCCTTCGAAATTAAAACTGGAGTGAGACAAGGGGATGGACTCTCTCCACTTTTATTTAACTGTGTTCTAGAAAAAGTAATACAGGAATGGCATGAAAAAAAGTCGGCCCTGAATATTGACCAGCCCATTAAACTGGAGAGAACCAACATCAAAATTGATTGTCTGGCATTTGCTGATGATCTAGCAATTTTAAAAAAGCGGCCAATAAGGAAAAAGCGGCCAATAAGGGTAGATGTCAAAAAATGGAAATGGCATTGAGACTTACACAAAATATTTACAACAAAAAATGCCTATCTAAAAACACAAAACTGAGACATTACAACACAGTTATTAAGCCAGAATGTCTATATGCTGCGGAAACGCTCATTTTGAATAGAAAGAGGGACATCGAGGACATTGAAAAGAAGGAAAGAAAAATCATAAGAAAAATCCTAGGGCCCAAACAAATAAATAGCACAACATACCGACTTCGAGAAAACCAAGAAATCAAACAATACACAGATATACATAGCGATATGAGAAAAAGAAGACTTAAGTTTTACGGACACATAAAACGGATGAATCCGAGTAGGTTAACTAGACAAATAGTCGAATTTTATGAAAATAGGAGTAAAGCTAAAGTAGAAATAATTAAATGGATTTAATCCAGGACGCAGGTTGTTGTGTGTTCCACATGAGATTGTGGAACCCAGCAGTTGGGTGTCTGATGACACCCAGCACTGTTATCTCATTGGACGCAGTGCAAAGAATTCTAACGCTGCATGCGTCTTCCGACGGGAAGTCGGCGAAAAGTATGGGTTGTTGACTGTGGGTCGGTTCTTCCTATTCTTGACGAGAGAGAGCACATGTCGGTGCCCTGAAGAGTCTGAATATCAAGAGACGAAACATGTGCCCTCCAATGGAAGGAATGGGTGGGGCCCGTCCCCAGTCAAACAATCAACAAAATGCTCATTTACGCGGAGACGCAGGTTATTGCGTGTTCCACATGAGATTGTGGCACCCAACAATTGGGTGTCTGATGACACCCAGCACTGTTGTCTCATTGGACGCAGTCCAAAGAATTCTAACACTTCATATATATATATATATATATATATATATATATATATATATATATATATATATATATATATATATATATATATATATATATATATATATATTTATATATAGTGTTTCCGAAAAAACTATTTTACATGTTGCTTGACGTTCTCAAGAATCAAGTCTTCAAGTCTTTTCAAAGGTTGTTCGCTTCGAGTCAACTGCAGTTGGACAGCAGTTTTATTTTTGCATCAAATGCAATAAATACTAAAAAACTGGAAAAACCCAAAACCTGTAAAAACACCATAAAATAGTTTTGGGAAAAAATGGACCCACATGTAAAAAAGTCAGTCTGCAACCAGACACCGCACAGATTTTGTAGAAGTCGATGTAACGACCTTATAATTTTATTACTATAGCATTATAGTACCGTGTTTGGAAATTTATTTAACAAAAATAATGCTGTCGAGATGGTGGCGTTCACGGCGCTGGCTTTCTTAAAGGCATAATCGAAAGGGTGCTATCACCCTGCCGGTCATATGTCTGGATATCGAGTGAATCTCATGAACAATATTCTCCTTTAGATGCAATATGTTACGTGGTTTACTTTCATAAACTTTGTTTTTAACATAACCCCACCCCCAACCCCAAGAAAAAATCAAGTGGGGTTAAATCTGGACTTCTTGGGGGCCAATTTATATCACCTCTACGGGATCTCACTTTTCCTGGGAATAATTTCTGTACAGCCTCAAAAGAATCACATGCTGAAACCAACTCTCCTCGCTATATCCTTCAAATTTTTGCAGTGATTGATGGAAAAAACCTCTTGTAATTAACATTGATGATGCAGAGGGTCAATTCAGAGTTGATCCTAGAGTTTCAAACTTTTTTATCAATTTCTTTATTAAATGAACACTTGGTGCCTCGTTTATATCGTGTAAATTATACTCGACCCTATAAAGACGACGGGCCTTAATACGCGAATTGTTGTTTCTATAATACGCGCGAATACAGAAAACACGTTGATGTTATATTATTATTAGGTGCGTATAGATCCGGTTGGATCACGCAAAGTATTCTGACTCATTTTCGAGTGTTTTTTCTGGTCCTCCACCTCTCTCATCCTTTCTCCGTGGATTCTTTTTCTCTCCTCCGTTCACTTTGTTCCCGATTTCCTTGAAACTTCGCTCTCTGATGCAACGTTCCACATATGTATTTTGTTTCTGTACATTCTTCTATTCTCAATCTCTGTCGGACCCATTTGTGCCTTTCCCAGATCAGCTCTGACTTGTGTGATGTCAAATGGCGGCTGAGAACTCATACAGCTCGCACTATTTAATCAGCATTATATAATACTACGTGATTCACATCACGTTTTTTTCACACAGGTTTTAGAAAAGTGAGGGAAATCGTACCCCAAAGCGACATCCTTCAGCGCACTTTGATCTACCAACCACGTTGTATCGTCTAGCCCATGAATGAAGGAAACTATTTCAAACAGAGGCAGTAATTATTTAAAATGGTTCGAAAATCATGTGTGATCTATGTGAAATATACTTTTTTATACAGTTCAATACACAATATTTGCATCATTACCCTTTAATAAACTACTAGTTACATTTTTAAAAACATGATATTTTTGTGCGGTGTCTGGTTTCAGACTGACTTTTGTACATTTGGGTAGGGACCCAAAATATAAGGTCCGATGGATACGAAAGAAAGGGATACGAAAGAAAGGCTTCTTTCGTATCTCAAAAATATTTTGTGGTGTCGTTACAGGTTTTAGGTTTTTCTACTTTTTTGGTATTTTTGTATTTGATGCAAATAATAATACTGCTTTCCAACTGCAGTTAAACTTTTCACTCGAAGCGATGTACCCATCAAAACTATCCGATCAAAAATAACCTTTTTCTGAAACACTACGTCATACAACAGCAATATTTTCTTCACTTTTGATGTTGCAAGGTTTTTTTGTTTTGTTGTTAAAAGTTGTTTAATATCATAAAAAGCAAAGCCCTATAAGTCCAAGGTAGACTTATAACCTTTGAAATATACCACTATCTTAATATGTTGTCATTGCTATTAATAAGACTTTTATTATATATAGACAAAACAGCGTAAAACCCTTTATATAATAAATTTCTGTTTAAAGTTCGGATTTCCTGTTTAAAAGCATTGATATTTAATTTGCAGGTAAGCCGTTCAGCCGAAGCAGAACAATGGTTCCGGAAAGCCCAACGTCTAGCCCCAGAGGACGCTAGCGTTTACCACCACTATGGTAAGTTTTTAATTAGACATCACGGCGCTGGGTGTAAAACGAAGAGCCTCACCGGCCTCCACGGAGGTGTCAGACGCAGAGCACCCCACCAACATAAAATATGTACGCCCCTTTGATCTGATCACCTGCGGTTATTTATCCTCCTCTCGGCCGCCAGGTGGTAGATAATGTTACCCCTTTGTAGTGTAATAAATTTTAGGCGCAGCAAGTTTGATGCTTTAATTAGAATTTACCTCTTACGGGGTAAATCAAATTGGAATGGCACGCCTTGTTCAGTAAAAGGGGCGAAGGGCTTCAAGGGGAAGAATGAGGGAGGCGAGAAAACACGCTACACAACACTACTAGAAATGGGGAGTGAGGGGTTAGATAGATTTGAGCTTGTTATCCTTGTAAATTTATCAGGAGATATATTTTAATTAGGTTATTATAAAAGCACTATAAGAATGTATACAGTTGGTTGTGATTAATCTACAACTGCTGATACATAATCGTATATATACATATTATAACTATTACATAATGTTAACATGTTACAACAGATATAACCTATTTTCCTTTATTTTTTTTAAATAAAATTAAAACTAAGTTACGTCGGATAAGCTTTGGTTGATTTTATATTATTACATATTATAGAGAATAAAGGAAAGCGCATGCCCTACAAGTCGCCCAAAAATACATGGGAATTAACAGTAAAGAGAAACATTGGCGTTTGTAAAGGTCATCCCCATTTATAAACCCAAACTTGTTCCTTTTCATCCTTAATTCCAGTAATTCTTTTCTATTTTGGCAAGCATTTCATAGATTACATCTAAAAAAGCAGTTGTTCTACAGTTTTAATATACCATTGAATCTCTCATCTTTCAATATGCTAGAAGAAGCGATTCAGTCCACTTTGCAGGCATTTTGTTTTCTGTCAAAGTTTTTTGTATTAACTTGCAGATTCTTTCTTTTATTGGAACGTTACTTTCTTTAATCAGCTTTGCTATTATACCTTTTACATTTCCTTTACTATACATGTCTTTTACTTCTGTTGTCGCTCCTTTGTTTTCAGCTGTAAATTTCCATATTTTTATATCTTAAGATTGATTTGTGAATGTTTTCGTCGTCATAATGTTCTGAAAATAATGTTTCCACAATATTGTATAGTCGCATATAATATAATAAATCATATATATTATTGTTTTATTATGAAGAAAAAATAAGTTTAATAACAATAATAATAATTAAATATTTTCTTAACAACAATATGTATTAATTTTTCAATCAATTTTTTTGTTGTTGTTTTGCTGGTGGGTGGGTGGGGCTCGGGTGGAAGTCGGTAAAAGTATAGGTTATAGACTTTGGATAGAGCCTCCCTATTCTTGACAGGAGAGCATGTGTCGATACCCTGACGAGCCTGAACATCAAGAGACGAAACATATGCCCTCCAATTGAAGGGATGGGTGAGGCTCGTTCCCAGTCAAACACTTAACAAAATGTTCATTTAGGCGGAGACGCAGGTTGCTGTGTGTTCCACATGAGATTGTGGGGAACTCAGCGGTTGGGTGTATGTGACACTTAGCTACTATTGTCTCCTTGGACGCAGTCCAAAGAAATCTGATATTATATATATATATATATATATATATATATATATATATATATATATATATATATATATATATATATATATATATATATTGGGATTGGAGGATTTCAATGGAACGTGAAGTGGAACGGCGTGTTAAGTGTGACTGGCAGGCATTTGGCAGGTTTAAGATAGTGTTTAAGGACTTACTCCCACTTTGTATGAAGAGAAGAGTTTTTGATCAGTGCATGCTGTCTGTTTCGACATACGGAAGTGAAATATGGCCACACTTCACAATCAGTTCAAAAAATTCGAATACCACCGAGGGTAATGGAAATAAGTATGTTTGGCATTGCAAAGCGGGATAGAGAGGCCTGCACATGGAAGCACATGGAGGGGCCTGCACACGAAAGTGTGTCACATTATTGGAAAGTGAAATAATTGAAATGGAGGTGGGTAGGACATATAGTGAGGCGATGTGACGACCAAAGCTATCCTGAGATGGATACCGCTTGATCATAAACCTACACGAAGAAGACCTAAAACACGATGGATCGATGATATCATCAAGTATGGACCCGAATGGCAGAGGAAAGCTCAGGCTCTAGCGAGTTGGACGCAAGCTTGGGGGACCTTTATTCTGCAGTAGATCAATGGCTGAATGAGACTACTATTCTACTGTACGTAAAAGGAAACACTGACAGATAGCATAGGCAGACTACTAAGAAAACCTAAGATCAGAACAGTCTGCAAGCCGTACAAAACTGTCGTAAACATCCTAAAAAACCCCAAGGACAAAGTCAGACTGGAAAATCATGGAATATATAGCATTGTTTGTGCAACAGAACACACATAGGACAAACAAACAGATGGCTCTCGGCCAAAATACAGAAAGATCAAAACAACTTAGAAAACAAACACACCACTTCCGCTCTATTCCAGCACCATCTACAAACAGGACATAAAATTAATTTTCAAGGAGCCAAAGAAATAGTGAATATTGAAAACTACAACGTCCAAAGAATCAGAGAAGCCCTTGAAATATTAGAAATGGGTGAGCTAAATACGCGAAACGACGCTCGCAACATTCCAAATGTATGAAAGTCGCTTCTGATGAAAGAACAAACACTACATCTTGGCGACGAGGAATAATCAATAAACCTGCCAGTGCAGCCGAGCGCCGCGAACAGCACCGAACTACCCCGATAAAACCTACAACAGTTCGTGGCCACCTATAAGAGCGAGCGTAACGACCCGTGCACGCCAGTTGGACTCTTCACTCCGAGCGAAAAACACTTGTGCAACGTTTGGGTTTTTCCCCCCGTTATATATGTGACCTCATCCTCCTTCGTGTTTGTCCAATCCCGATATTCGGCGGGCGTCACAGGTTTTCTACTTATTTCCGTATGGGCGGCGACCTCTCTTATCTGTCTCTGGACACACGCCGTCCATAGTGCAGATTCCGCCATCCCTGTCCCTTCTAAAGTCATTTGTATTACCGTTCCGTTTGGTACGACCAGCGCTGCTTCCGTAAATTAACCCGGCATTTGCGAATCTGTCTGCCACCGATCTGCAGCGTGGCGTGTTCTCCTAGCCCTTAGTATGGACAACCACAGGTCTACTACAACCTCCATCGCAACCACGACACACTACTAAGCATACGTTACCAGTTACGTCACCAGTTGTGACGACCGAACGTAACTTACTGTACTATTGGACCATACATCTTTCCATCATTATATCATTACCGTTGCCGTATTAGCCGAACCGAACATCCGATACCTGTAGGCTGTAATACCGTAGATAAGTACTTAGAGAATAAACATTTCCTTATAGTGGTTGACATAGGCCTCCACTGGCGCCCAACTTTTGATTTTCTCGTAATTATTGCTAAGCATGACTTTTCCCTTTTTATATTTTTTTTTACACATAATTATAATTACTTCATTAGTTAATATATACATATAATTTTATTTCAACGTTGTTTCTCTGCACGATCTAAAGCTCTCACCTACGTACCCAGCCCCGACATAAAAAGCTAGCCCGGTAAGGTGGGTACGTTGCACTTGAAAATGCCAAATAAGATTTTGGCGAAACGTCGTTACTCTTCATAGAACGGACGAATCGACCCCGGAATGATTTAGGAACTCTTTCTCCGTTATTATATCCGTTAAAATATTAGATGTAATATCTTAACAGTGGCAAGGTTTATCCTAATATTATACCGAAAAAATACGAGGAGTGAAGAGAGTTAAATTATTACATTTGAATTGAATATATATCCGAACAAGTGGACGTTGCGCACAGTAACGCCATCTCTTGTCGAGTAGTATATTTTTGCTGTTTTATTTACTTCAAACTAAACTCCCCCAAAACTAAATCCTGGCTACGCCCGTGTTATAAATAGCATAAATATTTCAGCATAAATTTTGTTTGTTTCGTTGCAAAAAACGAAAAACTTACGCATTATTATCGTTTTAAGTCAAAGTAAGAGTAATTTTAGTGCTACTGATTAACTGTTGCTAATTATCTAATATAATTTTTGCATGTAAATAAAAGGTAATTTGACTAAGAAATTTAAATCAATACACATTTGTTGTCATAACATTAGGTAAAATAAACAAAAACCGAAAACCATCGTTTATTTCTGTCATACCTTGCTAAGCACTTTTTCCATTCCAGATCACGCAAAATATCGGAAACCGTTTACGGGGAAAAAACAAACTTTTAGTTTTGTTTAAACAGCAATCTATTGAACTTACCCTATTTTCATATCAATAAAACTTCGACAAACAACGTTAATGGTTCATGCACATTTTTTTTTTCATTTTCCGAACGAGTCTTTAAGAATAAAGTTTTAATAATACAGAATTACGTAGGTAAACTAAGTCCATAGTATCGCAATTAGTCCTGTGATCGATTACCGAACCGACCATAATGTGGTGTAGGTGTAAAAAAGTAAATTATTGGACTTCGCATGCGATACAGACATTATATATTTTTCTAGGCCGCAATTCGGGATGTTGAAGCTTTATAAAATATCGCTAATATTACGTTAGTTGTCGTTAACGTCTTTAAGTCATTTGTCACGAAAGCGTTATCACGTTTTCAAACTAGTTTTAATGTTTCTATTATGACTTTGTTGATTATCTGTTTCTTTATTGTTGATAACAACAGTGATAAAGACAATATTTGTGACATAGCAATTTTTGGGTGTTTATGGTGTAACTTGATAGGCTGGAAATAAATTTGTAATTACAATTTTTCTATCATCCATAGATTTTTTTCTATGACACGCAAATTTATATTTTGCAGGATGCAGTATTTTCATCAACTCAGTGCGTTATCTGCAGTGAGCTGTGATGAACATAACTGATTAAGACGTGTCTATTCCTATTTATTACAAATATAAAGTGTGCTTCCAATACAGATTGAGTGCATTAATAGGCTACCAACATCTGTAGTATGTCGTAAGAAGAAATATATATTATTTTAATTTATACGTAATAGAACGTAAATATAATAATACGTATAATAGTACATAGAAAGTGACTATAGTTTACGTTGCGTGTGCCGAGAGCTCACCTTTAAATCGCAAAAACGTAATTCCATCCCGCTTGTGCGCAAGGCTTACGAACTTTATTTCGGAATTAAAATTAGATACCTGGACAAAGCATGGATCCTTCATAGATGAGAGGTCCAGGGGAAAAATGAAGAAGATTTTTTTCTGCAATTTTTGGGAAATCAAAAAACAAATTTTCAAATCGCCCCAGCACTATGATTTTATGAAATTCACCATTCTGATGAGTTGATTTACTGATACAAACCATTCCCTAAGAGTTTGTAGAACAATAACCAACAAAAGTAACCATAGCTATTTATATTTTTTTTTTCCTTTATTTGGGTTTTTCGCCACTATCTAAAACTCACACACTTTAATAATAAAACAAAACAACACATTAAAAACTACAATTTACAGAAAGCCGACAAACACAGATAGGTATCTCAATTTGTTTTCAAATCAGTCAAAAACGGTCAAAATAGGAGTAATTAAAAGTTTATATGACAGAGCAAAACTTGTTTGTACCTACAGTGATACACTACAAAAAGAAACAAATCACATAAAAGACATTTTAATAAAAAACAATTACCCAAAAAATTTTATAGATAAATCGCTTAAAAATTTAGATACTAGATAAAACAGACAAGTTATTAATAACAATAATAATAACTCTCAAACAATTAACCTCACAATTCCTTATATCCACCGTATTTCTGACACAATTAAAAGAGTAGGAAATAAATACAACATAAGAATGACATTTAAAACAAAAAATACTCTTAGATCTCTATTAACAAAGACTAAACCAAACAATATACAACAAAATACAATGTGGCAAATTCTATATAGGTGAGACATCTAGACCGCTAGATGTTAGAGTAAAAGAGCATAAAAACCTTCTTAGAAAGGGCGATTTTAATAAATCTTGAATTTCTCATCACGCAAGGGAATCGGGTCATAAAATCAATTGGAATAATTCCAAAACGGTATTAAAAGAATCAGTAACAAAATACAGAAGATTAAAAGAAACCGCTATAATTAATTTAAATAAAAATAACTGTATTGCTATACCTTCGGTAGATTTAAATTCAATATGGTTTTCGATTCTAAAGAATACAATTAAACACATTTAAATATTTGAATACACAATTAGTACAATAAACAATCACACAGTAAACATTACCTATATATATATATATATATATATATATATATATATATATATATATATATATATATATATATATATATATATATATATATATATATATATTTTGGTACTATGTCACTGTCATGAAAATCTATTGTTGTCAATGTAAGTATCGTTGACATATACAAAAAAATATATTTACTTTCACTCGTTACTTTATATATTACCAACTAATATAATTTATTTTTTAGTTTAGTTTTGAAAACGGGGGGAACCGAAACGTTAACGTTAAAAGTTTGTACAATTTTTTATAACATTTTTATATCTTTAAAATTTTGTTCGTTAGGCAAATTTATTACAAAAAAAAGAATCACTGAGAAATTTGTCTCCGTTTGGTTTTTTGTTTTTACCCAGTGATTCTTTCTTTAAATAAGAACAGGTATTTTTGATATTTTTTTAGTTGTAGATAGTGGCGAAAAACCCAAATAAAGGGAAAAAATATCTATAAACACGCCACAATCATTCAGACATTAAATAGGTATTTAAAAAAACAAAAATTGAATTTTAGTTTTAAACATTTTTGGTAAAATACCTAATCTTCATTAAGAAAAAATCAACCATAAATTGCTAAAATATATAAATATAAGATTGGAAAATTATAAAATTTGAAAAATAATGTAAGTAGCTAAAATCATCAAAGGCTATTTATTGATGTAGGTATGAACAAAAAATGTATAGCCCGCAGTGTATAAAACAGAAAATATTTAATATTAGGTATAAACATTTTGTTTTAATAAATTTCTTTAAGCTTCCTATTAAATACCGATGTCAAAAGATTAAAGTAAAAAAAGTGAAGTTATAATAAAATTTTTGCTAAAATAAGAACTAACAATCTTTAGTTATCTACCTAGTATCTTCGTAATCGATGAAGGTATATTCGCTATTTCTTTCAAGAGTGTAGCCTATAGGAAGTTTATAATAAAATAATTTAGCTTCTTCATTCACTAAAAATTTCGACAATTATTGCAAGTCTTCGTATTTTGCAGATGAGATAGATAATGGGCCGTTATAAGCGTTTTTAAGTCTTATTGGTAGCTGTCTCATCCATTTATTTTTACATCTTGTCGGAGCTTCCCACAGTACTTTATTTTTTTATATTCAAAAAATGCAGTGCTATGGTAAATATACTTTGGTGAAGTGCAAGTGATCTGTAAACAGTGGATGACTCTTGTTGGAAATGGACACTTGTCCTTGTAAATGGGAGTGAGGTAATCAGTCCATACTTTGAAAAGGCTTTGTTGACAGTTGACCACGGTAAATGGTGACGGGTTGCTTCGGCTGTCTCTTATTACTTCCCTCCAGTCTTCTAGCAGTTCCATGTTAGCCTTTTGATTTATTTTGCCCATATCCCGGTCGCATTCTAGGTATGAATGGCCACGAACCGGGAACAAAACGGGAACATTTTCAAAACCTTTTTTTTGTATGACCAAGGAGATGCAGGGAGGGCTTAACCGTATAATTCTTATTTTGACGCGCATGAGTTACAAAAATTTACTAAGTGTTTATCTGTTGGTGAAAGAATCTTGGTTACATAGTGATTTAAGAAAGAGCAGACCGTAGAATACCGCATTATTAGTTGATAGAACATGAATATTAAAGGAATACAAATTCAACTGACGTTTGTAGTACGAGTCATTAGTTGTTACATTTGGCAATGATAGTTTTTTTCCGAAAGTCTATATCTTTTTAAAGCATAAAACTTTTCTGCTTTACCTAAGTGCATTTCTTGAACTATTTCTAAACTTTTCAGTTCATTTTCTTTTGTTTTTTTATCTCCTCAATTATTGTATATTTCTTAGAATCATTTATCATTTATTTTAACAGATTTGAATATGTCGCAAGTATCTTTCTGGGGCTAACCAAACGCAAAGTTAAAATCATTGTTAAAAATTGTCCTAAAGTTTTCGTATTTACAGGATGATTCGTATTATACACCGAGGCAATATTGGCAGTGTTGAGCTCCTCTGGCAAGTACAGCTTATTAGAATCATTTAACGAATAATGTGCCTGTCGACCCTTTAAAGACTTGATGAAGTCCTTAATTTTCATAGCTATATATAATTTTTATAGCTATACACGGTATAACACTACTGCGGGTCTAGACCCTAGAAACTCTTTATCATCAACTGAATCTAGTCCTAAAGATATGCGGGGAAAAGATAACACCAGACCACATAAATTGTCTGATGAACCGCTTCATCAGACAAAAGTCTGAGTATTAACAAAATTGATATGACCAAATTTTTGATTAGTTTTGATAAGAAAAGATTGGAGTCTCATTGGAGAAGAAAGAAAAGTGTGAAATAATGTATACAAAGGTACTGCGCATGTCCCGTGGTAGGAAGGCTGGTGGGACGAACTGACATTCATCGTTCTTCCTCGGTTTTGCTCGGACCCTCATCATTTTTTCCCTGTACCTGGTTTATTAAAATAGCTTTTTCAGTACTTTTTTGTTGACATATCAAATTGGCATTTAGCAAAATTATAGCTTCACCAGAAAGCCGTCAGATGAGCAAAAACCTCAAAATCAAAAAAAAATCGACCTGTTTCGTGTTTCCCCTGGACCTTTCATATGTTTTGAATCTTGTCTAACATTGTTGACAGGTTGATTGAAAGGTGCACATTATAAAATGCCAATAATTTGGAGATAACCGAAATATCATGTCACAGATTGCCATTTTTACCTCACTAAGACAGTAGGTATTAGACAAAAATCTAAACATACTGTACAATATTCCAATTTACCATCAGCTTTACGTCCCGTTGAGCATAGTGATTCTTATTCCGAAACCATCAGAATCTTGAACAAAATGAAGAAGAGCTTGAAGCCATGGATTCTTCAAGTGGTTATATAGAATTTCTACAAGAAATCAAATCAAAACTTAAGCAATCAAAATTACAGAATGTCTATCGCTTATTTTAGAAACACAGGTCAACAAATTTACACTTTTTTGAGGTAACATTGAGAAAAATAGATGTATATGAAGTATCTTGTAGTCCTAAATCCGAAAATGATAAGCTAATAACTGTAACAGATACAGTTTTTTTATAATAGGGGATCGATCGGTGGTGGAGAAATAAAAGAAGACGACATATTTTTACAATCTAATATGTTAATTTTTCTATTGGAACCTTCGGTGTGGAACGCTAAACTCCAAGAGATACTGAGGACTAAGTCAATAAAAAAAATATTACATGAGATGTCAAACAGCGACAAAAACTTTCACTTTTTGCTCTTGTGTTCTGCAGCATTATCTCTTTTTAAAAACCGGGTATGTTGCTTCCAACAACCTGATGTCCTGGTAAAACCTCTCTCGATTTCTAGTTTTTGGATCTTTTCTAAGCTTTCTAATTTTCCATCCATACTTTTCAATCTATATAGCTTCTCCTTTGTTTCGTTTAATTTTTACAGCAGATTTATAGCATCTTTCTATTATTAGATATATAAAGTAAATTGTTAAATCTTAACGTGGGTTCCGAACCACGGTCATCAGCTTCCGATAAACCCAGACCAGCACCCCCCCCCCCCGCGGGCTATAAACCCTTGGTTATGGGCCTACCCATAAGTCTATCAGGAAACCTACCGGCTGGCGAGTGACCAACGTTGAACACTTCTCAGAAGGCATCCGGCCTTACCCAGCGTTTAACAGGCGTGACAGGGGTAATTCGTAATCGGGTTTTACACTCTTGCCTCGAAACAATCACAAATATTTAGGAAAGATAAACGGACAGAAGAAAGAAAAATAACCATCCGAGCGCTGGAATCGAACCAGCTATCGCTCCAGCGTGGATTCGGCATAGCATCGGCGGGCAGCTGCTTTTACCGCCGCATCAACGCGACCGGCGTCCAAAATATATATGGGTCATTTCATACCAAATGGACCACTTTTGAACCCGGTCCCTTTCGATTTGGTTCAATTTTTTTTTTATCTTTTTCTAACCCACTAAAAATGTTTCTCAGAATTTTTTATACAATCGAAAAAAAATAGGAATTTTTCAGATACCCATAACATTTTCAAATATTGACTAAACGGGACTTTATTTAATTTTTTTGTTTTTGAATATACTTTTCAGAAAAAAAATACAAAGGAATTTCCAGATATCAAGTTTTATAAAAATTTTCAGTTTTTTGAGAAAAACCGTCAAAACCGTCAAGTTCGCCATTTTTAATATTTTTTTTCCTAAAAAAACTTTCGAATAAACGATTTATTCTGCGGATAATGCCCTTGCAGCCCAGAGTGATCCGACATTTCTTTCTATTTTTTTTGATTGAAATGAAATTTTTTCACTGAGATTTTCATATAAATTCTTAATTTTCCCAATCGTTTATCTTTCTGTTATAAAAACTTTGTTTTTATAATAATATAAATCCAAGTAAATGGTTCTATGATATTTTATACTTAATTTATAATCTAATCCAGGGGTCTCCAAACTTTTTTGAAGGACAAAAACCGTTTTAATTTTCTTGCCATTATCTATAATTTCTAAACTAGTCGCGGAGTACGCGCCATAAACGATCATACGCTTGCTAAATTCGCTAGTTGCGGGCCGGATTGATGACACTGGCGGGCCGGATTTCGCCTGCGGGCCGTAGTTTGGAGACCCCTGATCAAACATTCTGATTCATGATTAGGATTTCGCGATTAATACGATTAGCAATCAATTTTTTACGCCAATTTAACAAACGATCTCATTTTATTTTCTTTTGCCTTTAAATAATTTAATATAACACACAGAAGTCTAGTAGTTATTTCTGATTGCAATAATCATGACGCCATTGCAGTACATGTTTTTTCCAAAATAATAACTAATTTTGTGAAAAGTATGTCTGAAAGTGTTAGCAAAGTTTATTATTTGTCGGATGGGACTCTTCAGCAATTCAAAAAATTTAAAAACTTTGCCAATTTATACTACCACATAAGTGATTTTGGATTGCCTGCTGAATGGCAATTTTTGCCACTGTCCACGGGAAAGGCCCGTACGATGGTATTGGTGGCACAATCAAAAGATTAACAGCGAGAGCAAGTCTTCAACTAGCGACTGATAAACAAATTACCACATCTTACGAACTCTATGCATGGGCCGGATCACATTCCGAATATAACGGTTAAGTTTTCGCCAGAAGAGGATTACAATGAAGCTGTGAACGACTTGAGTAACCGATTTTCAAAAACGAAAAAACGTCCCATTTAGTAAGTTTTTGAAAAAGTAATAAATAATTTTTATAAGTTTATTTAATAATATGATTATTAATTTAATAAAAGTAATAAAAGCAAATAACTTTGTTTTTATGTCATGTACCGCAGTGTTATATTTAATAATTCGTTATAAATCCTTAAAAATCGGGTTGTGCAAGTACTTTTTCCGCTTACTGTACGTGTAAACTAATAAAAGCCCAGTATTATTTACTGGTCCTTTGAGCCAAAGTTGCTTTGTAAGCACTCCTCGTAGGTTTAATTTACATAAGAGGTTATCCGTATCCTGTTTTCTTTGGCGGGACCAATTCGTGTCCCACCTGACTTCAAATCCCGTGGGACCAGTAGACCCACGTAAATCGCGGTTCGGCATTCCGCAAAGGAATGATTATAAGTCAATATTCTTAATTGACGAGGACGATGGTCGGGTCCCGAATGAATCGATAACGAACTCTCGGTCGGCAGGTCGGGCAACCCTTTATTATTAAATTATTTGGAGACACCTTAGACTGGGTCCAATTTGCTCTAATTCAACATGAAACCGGGACTCGAGAAAATTAAATACGGAACGCGATACTGTTTTAAAATTACGAGCGGCACGCAAACGAAATTTCGATAGTGCCCCGGCCGCGCTAAATCAACGGGGTTACGAGATTATTTGCTGGATTGAGGAAATGATTATACTTGACTCCTCCAGAATTAAAAGGCCCTCTCTTTGATTTATAATGTATTAGTTGCAAAATGAAATACGTTTCTCTCGTAATGTAGTAATGTATTATACGTTCCAGCATATGCTAATTTATTCTTAAAATAGTTTAGCTTTTTCATGTTGAGTGGACATACGAGGTGTAAATTAATGAGGCTGATTGTTATAATTTTTTGATTCATTTGAAATTTTAATTCTACCTTGTTTACTTCAAAGTAGTTGCCCTGGAAAGCCACATAGCACAGGAGATGGTTTGGTCATTCTTCATAGCAGTGCTTGAACTCAGATACAAACATCAGTTATGATTTTTTCGATTCTCTCCTATGTCCCAATATGGTTTTCTTGGAGGTGAATTTCCAATCCTGAGAAAAGATAAATGTCACCAGAACTCAAGCCTGGTGACATTTTCAAATGTGTCATGATGGGATTGAATCCACACAGTATTGACCTTACCAAACTATCCGGTATATCAACAGATGGGGCACTAGCTATGGTTGGTAAAAATTAATGATTTGCAATCTTAATAAAAAAAGCCAGACTGACTAAAACTTAATGCAATATCATTGTATTATACGACAAAATTATGTGGCAAAAAAAATAAATTTTGACCATGTTATAAAATAAATTATAAAGATGGTAAATTTCATGAGGTCTCGAGGACTCAACCATTGAGAATTCCAAAATTTCTTGTCCGACATGCATAATGCGGGGATGTTGTTGAAAAATGTTGATGAGGGTTCGATCAGAAAGAAACAATTAAAACGTTTCTTCTTCGCAAGGGAAAACCTACTGCCCTCTTCGATGACCAAGAATGGCTCAGTGATTTTGGCTTCCTGACTGATCTGACTTTGCATCAGAACGAGCTAAATGGGCGGTTACAAGGCAAGAACATCTTTATAAACAACTTGTATGATATAAAATCCTTGAAGCTGAATTTGTGAAAAATGCAGCTTCAGAAAAAAGATTCGCGCACTTCCCGAACTTGTCAACTTGTACACTGTAGTGAGGTAATCCATTCTTCTATTGGAATCTTTGGTGTGAAACACTAAACTTGAAGAGATATAGCACTAAACACCAAATCACTTTTTTTGAACTGCTCGATGCATGTTTTGCTAACTATGTTAGCATAATCAGGAGATGATTTAATCTAATTAAAGAGAGATTAAATTATCTCCTGATGATGCTAACATGGTTAGGTTAGGTTAGGTTTAGCAGTTCAAAAAAAAAGTGATTTGGTATTTAGTGGTAAATCTCTTCAAGTTATACGTGTCTTCAATCATATCAATGTATCTTCAATACATATAAATATATATGAGTGTTGAAAGTGAAATTAACTTTCAAAAATTGAGATAATTATAAAACGGTTGAAGATATCAGGTTCAAAATTGAGATAGTTGGGTTTTTAAAGCTGACAAATCCAAATTTAGTACTATTTAAGCCAAGTTCCTAGAGGACGCTTGCTACCTATTTTGTGAGAAATTAACTCGCTCATGTCATGTCGTTTGCGAGATATTCGTATTCGAATATTCCATTGCAGATCTTGTCGATGGCTGAAAAATCTGCAATTCACAAAATGTGCCTTGAATATGATGAAAAAACATTAAGACGTCAAAAATTTAACGGACTTTATTTAATATAACAATTTTTTGTAATTTACTTCAATAGGTGTTAAAGTGTACTCCGTTTACCTCAATATACTTTCGCAGGCTCTTTTTTAAGTGACGGCTCACATTTGAGAAGGTATTTTCTTTATTTCTAATGATATTGGCCGCTTGTTGATTTTTTTTGTAAAAGTTCGCCTCGTGTATTGATTTGGTATACTAAAAACTTTATAGGGCCCCACAAATAAAAGTCTAACGGATTAATGTCTGGGCTACGAGATTGACAAGAAAATTCACCACCGCGCCCAATCCATCGATGTGGAAAACGTTGATTCAAATGATTTTGCACTGCGACAGTAAAATTCGGTGGCGCCCCATCTTGCATGAACCACATGTCTTGTCTTAAGTTTAGACTTTTACCGTCCAAAAGGTCTAATAAGTTTTTCTAAAAACTGCACGTATTGATCTCCATTCAGTCTTTGCGGAAAACCAAATGGGCCAATTAAAAAATTATCGATAATGCCGCAACAAATGTTAATTGAAAATTTGTGCTGGAAATGTCGCTTTTTTGGCAGGGGTGGATTTTCTAGAGCATAATAATGAATATTTATGAAGAACTCTTGAAATGATAGATTTGCTAATTCCTGTAGATGCCTCCAAACGCCTAATACTCAGGATTTTCCATGATACTAATCAAAATGTCCTCTTCTTGTTCTGCCGTTATACGTATGTACAGGATTGTAAGAAAACGAATCTGTTTCGCCTAACTGATTGAAAATTATTTGAAAAATTTGTCGATCTGGGATGATTCTGATATATATATATATATATATATATATATATATATATATATATATATATATATATATATATATATATATGTATATATATATATATATATATATATATATATATATATATATATATATATATATATATATATATATATATATATATATATATATATATATATATATACATATATATATATACATATATATATATATATATATATATATATATATATATATATATATATATATATATATATATATATATATAACATACATTCTAGCTGCAGTGCGACTATTGTAATTTATTTGTGCATAAACGCAGAGCATATCCCTTAAATCACAGTTAGGCAACTGATTAAGTCTGGGCATTTTTTACAAATTATTTAATAAGAACTTAAGATTGGATAAACTTTTGTTTCCACCCACGTTTAATAGGAAAGATAGAAAACAATGATAGTTTTCATCGAGACGTAATAATTTGTACAAAACATTCAAAGCTCACTTTGTGAATCGCATAACATTTTTCAGTCATCTACCAGACGTGCAATGGAATATTCGAACAAGAATATCTCGCAAACGGCGTGAGATATCGATATTGTTATATAAATTATAACGCTTTTCTATTTTGAAAAAATATTCCCAGCTGTATTGGGTAAAAAAATATGAGCGAGTTAATTCCTCGCAAGGTATGTAGCAAGAGCCATCTAAAAATTTGGCTCAAACTAGTACCAAATTCGGATTTGTCGCCTTTGAAAACCCAACTATCCCGATTTTGAACTTGATATCTTCAACCGTTTTTAAATTATCTCAATTTTTCAAAAATTTTGTTTCTCTTTCAACACCCTGTATTTTTGTAATGACTAACATTTGCCAACACATTTATTGACTAAATTCTATTATTTTGATGTCTACTATCACCAATTCAACGCCGGATAACTTATGGGAAATCCTGTATACCCTTGGATAACAAAAGGTTAAATACTACTCTAGAGTATCGGGGACGTAAAAATGTTTACAGTTTAATTTACGCCCAGCGAAGCGAGAGGGTAACAGCTAGTGTTTAATAATTACAAAAGACTCTAATTTCTAACTTAACCAGCGAAATGTTGTGAAACTTCTACCAGATATGAAGGCATACCAATTAAAAAAAAACAAATCGGTTGTACAGATAAGTAAAGCGCGTGAATTTATCTCAAGACTTTTTACATTCAATGTTTGATCATAGTAGTACATCAAAAGAACCTTTGAAAATCAGTTAATTGGCATTGTAATATAAACCGTTCTTGTAAAGTTTGGAGTCACAATGTTAAGAATTACATCCAACAGATTCTAAAATTGTTTAGTCGATCCAGTAAAGATCCGTAAATCAGCCGTTCTTTGTAAAAACTTGTAGTTATAGTATGAAAGTATAAAAGTACTGTAGCAATTTCCCTTTATACGTAGCTTCATGAATAAATAAATAATTGTGTGTTTGATGCCGGGAAAATTATCTCCGGTTTTATTGCGACAAAGGAAAAATCATTAAAACAACGCGAGAGACGGCGCAGCGCTTAAAATATTTACGGAAAATTGATGCTGTGCTTGTAAACGCTCGTTGGGACTGCAATTCGGATAAAATTGCCGCTTTACTAATGGAATTATTTCCTTGGCGAATGTGCTACGGAACGAAAATTACTTACACGACGGCTAATTCCAAATTATTATGATGGAGAAGCCCCGGGTCCGCTCGGTATATACTTTTTTTGCCTTCTACACCGCTGAAACGAATACTTTTTTACCCTGACTAATCCTCTTAAACGTAGCGTTTCGGTACAGAACTTATCCGCAACATCAGCTGCATAAAATAAAGATAATAAAGGCGTTAGAGCGGGCAAAAAGCGGAAATGCCAAGGCTAACAATGTGTTGGAAAATGTTATAAGAGTTAGCTGTCAGACAGCAACTGTTCATAAACGACGAAAGGTCGTTTATCTTGTCCTTTTACGTAAAGGAACTTATTTTACATCAAAATATCTTCGTACAGTCTGACCCAAACGCAAAGTTTATAGGTAAGTTTCTTTATTTCAAAGTTTGTGGTACATAGGTGGCCCAAAATGAAATAGAGAAAAAGGTTAAAGATGGCTGTAAATATATGAAAAAGAAATTTATAAAAAAATATTTTTTTCAAAAAAGGAAAGTTCTCGAGATATTTGACCGTTTCCATACATAATAACGACCCTGTATATACGAGGGTTGCTATTTATGTGTCAGGAATAATAAATAAAAACAAATATTTATCATTGAAAATGGTTTTATTGTTTTTCAAAATATTCTCTGCGATGATCGATGCATTTTTGCATACGTTTGAACCAATTTTCATGGCACTTTTTCAAGTCCGATTGAGGTATCTCCAAAACATGCATTTTGAACATATCAACCGCTTCTTCTGGCGTCGAAAATCGTTGACCACGTTGTTTATTCTTCACGGATAGGAACAAAAATAAATCAATGAGTGCAATCAGGACTGTACGGCGGATGAGCCATCAATTTAATGTTTTGACCCGTCAAATATTAAGTTGTTGTGTCCGATATGTGAGAGCCGGTGTTGTCATGGTGAAGAATGATCCTGCATCGTTGGTTGTTTTTTTCTTAATTCTTCAAGGACCTCTGACAAACAAATGGTTGTGTACCATTCAAAGTTGACCGTTCTACGATTCTCTAGTGGCACTGCAGCCCCATGGCCATTTATCCAAAAAAAAACAGGCGAACATTTGCTATAAAGTGCTTCTTGCGCGAATAACTATTATTGAGTTTGGCTCATTTTGAAAGACCGATACAGTCGACTGAGTGTTTACTTTCCTGCTCATATGCATAGATCCAAGATTTGTCACCTGTGTACATGTTATACACGGCTTTTGACGCACCGTGATTACATTTTTGAGCATTTCTTTGCACCAATCGACACTAGTCTTTTTTTGAGCAATTATCAAATCCAACGTGCACAAATCTTTCTCACGGATAAATGTTCATGTAAAATCTTGTGTATATTTGTCATACTAATGTCCAGAAATGCTTTAATTTCATGACGATCTTGCTTTATCAGTTCGCTCACAGTATCGATGTTTTCTGACACATCAACCAATTTTCGATTGATATACAAAGAAATCGAAGATGCCATTCGTCACATCATTCGATAGTTTTGTTTTAGTGCCACCAGAAATCGGAAATAACTCTGATTCTCAAACCATTTATCAAAATTTTCATAACAGTATAAATAGAATATATCATCGTCTTGCTTAAAAAATAAGTGACTTAGAATTTTTTAGAAACATATCATTCCTTCGCGCCATTTTTTTTTTAGTATATTGCACTTAAGTCTCTGACTGAGTCAACTGTAATGCCGTGTTCTATGAGTTTATTAAAAAGGAAACGAATGGCGTTCACGATGACAGACAGGACCTTATTTTGAAAGCTGTGGAGCTGTGAATGATATCAATGTGTTTATTGTATTCCATTTCAGTTGCATCAGAATAACTTTATAAAGCAGGAGTTTCTTCTCTAATAAATATTGACACCTGGCTGTGTTTATGTCATGTAAGCTGTCTGTCTAGATGTATTCCAAGATATTTAGCATATTCAGCATGTATTATATACAGCCATTAATTTTCATTACTGCGCTACTGAAATATTAACAATTGAATACAAGAATGATATGTGCTTTAGTGCAAATAATTGCGAAAAAATATACATACTTGTAATTACATGTTTTCCTCTGCGGTTAACTAAAGAGAACATTTTAAAATCGATATGAAAACTAGATTCTCTTTATATTAATCGTCTTCCAAGTAATGTACGTCGTAATATCGTGAGTACAGGTACTAAATAAAATTCAATACTCGGCAAAATAATGGAATGGGAAGAGTCGCGGGGCACTGTTAGAGGAAAACGATGGTGTCGCCCTCAGTCAGCTCCGGTTACCTCGCTGCGTGCGAGGCTCGCGTGCCATGCTGATTCGAATATTTTAACATGAACAAGGGACTTGATTACCCCACGATTAGAAATTCATTATTGTATTGGATGATGTGTGACAATTTTTGTTCAAACCCGTCACAATCATCTGATTCTGGGCATCTGTTAAACCCTCGTTAATCTCACTAATTTTAATTAGTGTGGCGAGGATTGCGGAATATGGTTATGCCACTGTTATTGTGTCACCAATTATCGTAACATTTAAGTTGTTTTAATTTATTTTTAGTTTATTCGGCAAAATTCTTTTGCCATGCTTCGCTCGGCGCATTGTTAGGCTATATACCATCATATGTTAAGCCATCATTATCATCATCATCATCATGATTATCATCATCATCATCATCATCATGATCATCATCATCATCATCATCAGCCTGTATCGATCCACTGCAGGATGAAGGCCTCTTCGCCTCTTCAGCATGTTTCCAACTTTCGCGGTCCTGGGCTTTCCTCTGCCACTCGGGTCCAATATACTTAACGATGTCATCAATCCATCGTGCTTTCGGTCTTCTTCGCGGACGTTTGCGATCAAGCGGTATCCACTCCAGGATTGCCTTGGTTCATCTATCGTCCCATCGCCTCGCTATATGGCCTGCCCATCTCTATTTCAATTGCTTTACTTTTCCAATGATGTCACAGACTTTTGTTTGTTCCCTGATCCATGCGCAGGACTTTCTGTCTCGTCTTGTAATGCCAAGCATATATCTTTCCATTCCCCTCTGTGCCACCCGAAGTTTTTGAATTGATTGCGATATGAGTGTCCAGGTTTCACTTCCGTATGTCATAACGGGTAGAACGCACTGATCGAAGACTTTTCTTTTCAGGCAAAGTGGGAGTCTGCTCTTAAACACTATATTGAGCCTACCAAATGCCTGCCAGTCACATTTAACACGCCGTTCCACCTCCCGGGCGGTATTCCCCTCCTTTGAAATCCTCTGCCCAAGATATATAAAGCTGTCCACAATCTCCAAATCCCTTCCTAAAACTTAAATTCTTCTGTCCTGAGCGAAGTTATTGAACATAACCTGACTCTTTTTCAGGTTTATTGCAGGCCCTTTGCAGTTCTTGTATGCGTCTTTGCAGCTCCTCTGGGTCTTGTGAAATGAGAATAATATCATTTGTAAATCTAAGATGGTTTAAGTTTGCACCATTGATCTTTACACCATACTGATCCCAATCCAGTTTACGGAATACTTCTTCAAGGCCAGCCGCGAAAAGAATAGGCGATATTGCGTCACGCTGCCGTACACATCGTTTTACATTAATTCCCACTTCAAGATCATCAAGGTGAATTGTGGCTGTAGCTCCATTATATATCGATTCTAATAGGTTTATATAGGCTCTCTCTACAACTTGGCTAAGCAGTGCAAACATTATCGCATGCTTTGAGATGGAATCAAATGTTTTTTCGTAGTCGATAAAAGCCAAGCACAGTGGCATGGTGTATTCGTTGTGCCTTTCTATGACCTGCTGTACAACCTGGATGTGATCCATTGTACTGAATCCACTTCTGAATCCTGCTTGTTCTTTTGGTTGTGCGTCATTCAGTTTTTTTAATATTCTTTTAGAAATTATCTTAGTGAAAGCTTTGTACATTACTGATAGGAGGCTTATTGCACGGTAGTTCTTTAAATCTTCCTGTGCTCCTTTTTTATGTAAAAGGATCACTTCTGCATTTTTCCATAAGTTAGGCACTTTTTGTTCTTTGAGTCATTTTGAGAATAATTTTACCAGTGTTTTATGTAACGTCCGACCAGCTTTTAGCATTTCGACAGTTACACTATCCTTTCCTAGAGCCTTGCCGTTCTTCATCAATTCTATAGCATTTGTTACTTCCTCCACTAGGATATCTGGCATTTGTTCTTCCGTGGGTATTGTTGTCTTTGATTGGTTTTGATCTTCATATAACTGGGAATAAAATTTTCTGACAATCTCTAACATTTGGGTACGCGCCCTGCACACTGTGCCATCCTCACGCTTTAAAGCATATATTTGCGTTCTTTTGTTTCTCAGCTTCTGTTTAGCTTTGTTAATTGCTTTGTTTTCTTCGAGGACTTTTTGCACTAGCTGCATATTGAATCGGCACCTATCCTCTCTGATACATTTTCTTATAGTTCTGCAGAGCTCAGAATACTCGACCCTGCCAAAAGGACTACCTGCATTTCTTCATTAAATCAATGGTCTCACTGCAGATTTTTGTTTGTTTGAGACATTTTTCTTCTGGTGCTGTTGAAGCAGCCGTTTGAAGTACATTGCTGGCGATTTCTTCATATTGAATTGACATATCCACCTCCTCTGGATGTTGTAACGCAGCAAACCGGTTTGACAAAGCAATCTCAAAATCGCTTCCTCTCTCCAGCAGTTTTCCAGAATCCACCTTACCCTTCTTTGATCCTACCATTCTTTCGCGCTCTTTTCGACAGTCAATTCGAATCATTTCTCGTACCATTCGGTGGTCATTTGCAACATTAAAATTATTAAGGACAGTACAATTGGTAAATATTGTTTTATCGTTGGTCATGATGTAGTCAATTTCGCTTGTGAGCCCAGATGGACTTTTCTATGTCCATTTTCTGCTGATATTTTTCTTATAGAATGAATTCATAATATATAGTTCTTGTCCTTCAGCAAAATCAACCAATCTGTCACCTCTATTGTCTCGCTCACCAGTTCCATATGGGCCAGTTGCATTTTCGTCAGTTCTTGTTCCAATTCTGGCATTAAAATCACCCATCAGGATTTTGTACCTACATTTCTCCTTGTATAAAAGCTGGGCCACACCATCATAAAATTCCTCAATTTCCTCATCCCTATGACTTATAATTGGTGCATAAGCTTGGACGATTTGAAGCCTAAACTTTTTATTCAGCTGAATGACGCATTGGCCTAGTCGGTCGGATGTACTATCAAATTTTACCACACTGTCCTTCAGCTTTTGATTGATGAGGAATCCAATTCCGCCACATCGGCCATTGGTTCCAGTTGGTTCCAGTTTGATTAACTCTTCACCGTTTCTTCGTGTTTCACAGAGCCCAATGATATCCCAATGTATGTTGTGAAGTTCGATTAACAGTTCTTGCAATCGCGCCTCTGTTATAATATATATATATATATATATATATATATATATATATATATATATATATATATATATATATATATATATATATATATATATATGTCGTTTTGGACTCTTCGGATAATGAGCATTGGCTGCAATTGGCTAGCATTGGTTCCACAAGCATTGGTTCCACATGAGATTGTGAAACCCAATGGTTGGGGGTGTATAACTCCTGAGTACTGTAGTCTCATTGGACGCAATCCAAAGAAGTTAAAAAACTCCATGTATAAGCCATCAGAGGAGAAGTCGGCGAAAATATGGGTTGTTTGAATGTGGAGAAGGACTCCCTATTCTTGGCGAGAGAGCGTACCCTGATGATTCTAACTACCAATAAATGAAACATATGGGTATATGTTTCATTTATTGGTGGTTGCAATGCAAGGGATGGGTGGGGCTTCTTTCCGGACAAGCATCTAAACTATATATATATATATATATATATATATATATATATATATATATATATATATATATATATATATATATATATATATATATATATATATATATGTATATATATATATATATATATATATATATATATATATATATATATATATGTATATATATATATATATATATATATATATATATATATATATATATATATATATATATATATATATATATATATATATATATATCAAGCGTAGATGTGTATGTTAAACTGAAAGTATGAAAAAGTGTATGTTCACCTTTTTCATATACATTTGTACAAACCTTTAAGAAAATAAATTAATTTCAATATCTAACAATAAACTGTATTTTTAAATACAGTTAGTACGACTAGACGAACTTTGTATCGTTTGATTACTACGAGGAAAAATTCATCCACGTCTTAACACCTAATTATATATTGATAATTAGTACGATCAAGTAGACAGAATTTTGCTTGTCATTTGTTTAAACCTAGCCCGCAAGGGTGACCAGCTGTTGTAGGTTAGAGATCGGAATGCGCGATCGGAATCCGAGCACTAGGTGGCGTTACTGTATATCGTTCATCTATATTGTCCGATTTTAGAAATTAAGGACGACTGGGTCTGGTCCCATTACTTCGAGAGAAACGCATGCGAGCTTAACTGATGAGTTCTTAAAGAACGAAACGGGTCTTAAGATGTAGATGACTTTTTCCTTCTAGTAATTAAACCAGACACACTTCATCTAGTCGTACTACCAGTATATAAAAGATACAGTTAATTGCTATATATTGATAATTAATACGATCGCGTAGACCGTACTGTGCTTCTTTTTTATATTAATTTCAGCGGTCTGGGATTGTGTCTTTTCAAGAAATAAAATCAGGTAAAGATTTTTTGTACCCAAAAATGTTTTTATAAACGGGCATACCATAGTTTTACAGGTTGGATTAAACATTTCGTCTCCGAATACAAGATTAGGTCTCTTGCGTCCGACGGAAGGTTAAACTTGTTTCTTTCTACCAGCAGCTCGTCGCTTTTCAAATTCGGATAATGGCCTGAAATAACGTAGTGCACGAATTCGTAGCATTTTATGTCTTATCTAATTAACTATATGGGCACCCACTTATTCACATATGATCCAGCTGTAATTGTCCAGAAGAAGCATCACTAATATTAAAATTATAAAAAGGAATAAAACAATTGTTTACTTTGTTATCTATCACTTTTATTTTTAAACAAAATTTGTGTGACTATAGTTTCGTAAACGATTTTACATTCTCCAACACTACTTTAAAACTAAGGTTTTACAGCTGTTTATCTTTCTATGTACCTAATTTTATACTTTTATTGGGGTTATTTTTTTACAATATTTTAAATAGTGGGGAATTTCGGAGATCCGTCTGATCATTTAATAGTTGTCTAGACGGATCTTTATTCTTTATGCTATAATATATTCTATTTGTCTAACATTTACAGTAAAATAAACCAAAATGTCGTCTGCATATCTAAACCAAAACAATATATTTTTTGCTTTATCCATTTTTAAAAAATTATGTTCCAAGTTTGACATAAACAGTTCTGATAATAAATGGCTTAGTGGGGAACCCATTGCTAGACCATCCTTTTGTTTGTAAAAAACGTTATTAATTTGAAAATAATTTTCATTAATGCATAAGTTAAAGAGTTCTAAAATATCTTGCTTAAAAATTGGATTGATGTTATTTTTTATGAGTAAATTCTATTAATAGTAGACAATCTTTGTCCGGAATATTCGGAAACATGTTGTTAACATCCAAGGATGCTAGAAACTGGTTTTTTTGGAATAGATAGTTTGCTAAGCTTTTCTGTAAGGTCCACCGAGTATTTTATTGACTGTTTTGGCGAGAAATTCGTTATGTTTTTGAAGATTTTATTTCAGTTAAAACCTAGGTTGCTTAAAGGGCTATTTGTGTATGAGACTACCGGTCTTATTGGAAAGTTTTCTTTATGAATTTTAATTAAACCTTGTAGTTTTGGAGAAGTAGGATTCATATTGACTATTTTATATTTATCTTCGTTTGACAAAATGGTGTTTATTACCAACAATTCAAAATAAGTTAAAATCAACAGTAAAAAATTTAAAGATATAACAATTACAAAACATCAATCCACCCCATTACACATAAATATGCTACATATAAGTCTATGATCCACCGAGCATTCACAATTCCACTATGTGAAAATAACAGAAAAATAGAACTGCAAAAAATAAAACTAATAGCACAATGGAATAATAGCACAAAAAATAGAAACAATTACTAATTCATCAAGTATATCCAAAAGTAAACAAACAAATGATAAAAATTAATTTTTAATGCTAAAGATAAAACAGTAGCAAATACAAAATCTGGAGTTTATATGTTAAGTTGCAACGAGTTCAGTAGCTGCTATGTTGGACAAACCGGCATAAATTTTCAGACCAAATACAAAGAACATAAATCTGCATACATATTAAAGCAACAACACTCTAATTTTGCGAACCATTTCATAGATACCGGACATATATTTCCCGAGATTACAAATTTGAAAATTTTACATACAGCGCCCAAAAGCAAAAAATTAAACATTTTAGAAGCTACTGAAATTTATAAATATAATAAAGATCCGTCTAGACAGCTATTAAACGATCAGACGGATCTCCGAAATTTCCGACTATTTAAAATATTGTAAAAAATTAACCCCAATAAAAGTATAAAATTAAGTACATAGAATAGATAAACAGCTGTAAAACCTTAGTTTTAAAGTAGTGTTGGAGAATATAAAATCGTTTACGAAACTACAGTCACACAAATTTTGTTTAAAAATAAAAGTGATAGATAACAAAGTAAACAATTGTTTTATGCCGTTTTAAAAAATGAACTATCACAAAGTAACGGACAAATCAATCAATAATTAAAATTATAGTTTAAAAAACTAAAAAACTGCCTTAATGGTAAACCAAACAAAAACATAAAAAATAATTTTTAGTATAAGAATAAAGTGATGAACGAGACAAGTATTGTGTCATTGTGAAAAAAGCGTGCTCGTTGTCAGTTGTTATAAATATTTCATCAGTACCGTTTCTATAAGTAGAGTCAGTATGAAAATGTGGTACAAAGCACCCCACACTTTTTTACAATAACACATTAATTTTCTCATTAGTTTTTTTTTACTATAATTTATTTTTCATTTTTTAGTTCGATCTGCTATAAAAGCGTTATCTCTGCTACCTATCTGGCGGCGGGAGTGAGTAATTGGCACGCCTACTGCCTTCCTTGGGCGTTGTAACCGTGTCTCAGCCTCCCTCTCCTAAAGCAAATTCTTGATCCTGTTCAGGATAATAGGACGAACTTATTAAATTATTGTATTGTCATCGGTCCTTAGTAAGTGTGCAAAGTGCAAATTTGAAGTTTTGAAGTGGATGAAGAGGACGTTCAAATATTCCGTTACATAGATAGATACAGGTGAAGTTAATAAAAGCGTGTTAAAAATAAAGGCGATTTTTTAAAATAAATCCACAAAGTATTTACTTATTCAGTCAAATTTCCTTAGTGTCCTTCAAAGTAATCCCTTTTTACTGCAATACACTGATACAAACGTTTTTTCAAGCCTTCGAAACAGTATTTATACTCAATACATTCTTCAAAGCAACCAGCGAACTCTGTTGAATGGCTTCTAGGAGTCAAAAACGTCATCCACGAAGCGATATTTTCAATTGAGGAACAGGAAAAAGTCGCACGGAGTCAGTCTGGTGAATATGGTGCTTGTGAAGTGGTGTTGATTTTTACCGAAAAATTATTGCATGGTATGCACAGGACATACAAACGTAAAAAACAAGTGTTTCTATCAACATGTAAAGCGTGGAGGAATTTTTAAAAGTCACCTAACTTTTTAATCATACTGATGGCTGACAACTCAATGCGAGCATGATATCCCGCATGACTATTAATTTTGCTGAGCTATTGTTGAAGAATTGTGGGTTTTATAGTGGCTCAAATTTCCCAGGTTAGATCTACATGATCCTCCGCATGTTGGGCATATACAGTCAGAAGGATAAAAATTGATATAAGCGTTCCGACTTCCGGCTTCTTTCCTTTGTTTGTATATAAATGATTATCCTTCACAGCTCAGAGGTATAATGCGATTAAATTAATATTTTTTACTCCGACCAATAAACATCCCTTCTTCGGTATTAAAGTGATTTTAGAAATAAATGGAGAAAGTCGCGAAATTAAGACAATTTTAAGACGTTGTTTTAAAGAAGGCTTCAAAGCGACTAACGCTTCTCGTAATGTTTGCGAACTAGAAGTGCCGTGTTAAACCACACCACTCAGAGATGATCAGGTGGAAATAATTCACTTTGAGGTAGGTCCTGATGGTAGGATAATAAATTCGGAACAGTGCTCAGCTTAACTTGAGACTGTACACGCTGTTCTGGGTGAAACATATCCAGCTTTAGTTAACCGTAAAAAGTCTTCTTGCAGCAAGACGATTATTTTCCTCGTGGAGTTGCACAGCTCTGTATGTCTCTTCATGCCATTTAGATCCGTCGTTTGCTGTCTTTTTCTATTCAGACATTTTTGACATGGAGCTTTTTTACACATGATTTAATGACGTTTCTCTATCTTCTTTTTCGACCTCCCAGATTTCGCTTCTTGTTATTTAATTCGCCACAGAGAACTTGCTTCGGCATCTTACTATCCTACATTCTTCGGCAGTGACCTAACTATCTGAGCTGAGCTTTTATGATTTGGGATTCTATGCTCAAACTGTTGGCTCTTTCAAGAACCTCTACATTGATCTTATACTCTTGCTATTGAATTCTCAAAATTTTCTGAAGGCAGTCTTAATCGAGTCTCTCGAGTTGTTTTATTTGCTTTCGATGCCAGGATCTAGGATCCGGACCCAGGATTCAGCTCCATAAATAATACACAGTTTATTTAGCATATGCAGCTAATAGTAACAAAACAAAATCAATATACAACAAAAAAAAGTAAAGAAAAGTAAGAAAAATTCTAAGAAATCTTAACATATATCGTTGACATATATCAAAAACAGCAACGGGCCCGAAACACTACCCTGAGGAACTTCCCAAGCACTTTTCCTCTTTGCCGACACTTTTCCCTCAACCTTCATTCTATGATGTCTGTCTATTAAGTAACTCTTGATCCATTTCAAGGCTTTTGATCTTACACCATAACTTCAATATCAATTTTTTACACGGTAAAGAATTTTTTACATAAAGAGTAAATTTTAATTTAAAAAGAGTAATTTTTTACACAGTATATCCCCGTCAATAGTTTCGATTCAACATATTTAAACTCAGAAAAATCCTGAGAAAAAAGAGTGGAAATTATGATGGCATTGTAAACACTAATTTTAGTGTGCTCCTTACGTCCCGGTTACTAAACACCCTTCTCATTAGACGTCCAAAATTAGCACCAGCTTCATACTAGTATATTTGAATAATTAGAGCTTTATAATCAATGATTAAGAAAAAACCTTTATATAAATTACATTTTGGCTTCTTATTCGATAAAATTATGCTAAATTTAAAATCGATATGAAAACTAGATCCGCTTAGATCTTTTTCTTGCTAAGTAATGTGCAGTACAATATCGTGACTACAGCTACTACGACAAAATAATGGAATTGGAAGAATTGCGGCGCACTGTTGGAGGAAAGCTATGGTGTCGCTCTCTGTCAGCTCCGGTTTCCTCGCTGCTGCGTGCGAAGTTCGCGTGCCAAGTTGATTCGAATATTTTAACATGAACAAGGGACTTGATTACACGACGATTATAAGTTAATTATCATATTGGCCGATGCGAGACATATTTTTTCCAAATAATCGTAGCCCCCACACTGCCGACCATCTGTTAAGCTCCGTTATAGCCCTCGCCAGTCCTATCAATTTTAATTAGGGTGTGGTGATGCTTCCCAAATAACTTTTGCACCATTACTATCCCTATATTTATTTGTTTTTCATAGTCGTGGGCTACTTCTGCTTTTTCTTTATTATTTGAGGCTTTCCGCAAAGTACACACTAAGTATAAGTGCATGACGAGCGGTGTCGTTTCAAAGCTTGAACATTCCTGGACCTAACGAAACCTACTTTACCACAATCCGTTAATATTTGTTGATTTTATGACGTCTTGTTTACACACCAAAAAAGTTTGATGTCAAATAAAATCATGGAACAAAGAGCTGTTATTAAAATTAACACAAAATTCGGTAAAACTACATCGGAAACACTTCGTTTGATGCAGCAAGTGTACGGTGATAATTGTTCAAACAGAACAAATGTTTTTCTATGGCATAAACCTTTTCTGGATGGCAGAGTGTAGCTTGAAGATCACAAACGTGACGGGAGACCAATTTCAGCTCGCATTCCAGCAGCAGAAAACACTTTGTGTCAATCATTCCAGAGAGGTCATTGCAGCCGCTAGAAAGTATCAAAACTTCCTGAAATCAATTGTTATTGTTTTCAACTAATCAAACTTTCACTGGGCAATTCTACTTAGAAGTCCTGACATGATTGATGCACAAAATTTGTCTCATTCGGCCAGAATATCGCGATCCTAACAGCTGAAGTTTGTTGCACCATAATGCGCCAAGTCACACATCGTTAATTGTGTGTCAATTTTTGGCCTGAAATCAAGTCTGTGTGATCAACCACCCACCGTATTCACCAGAGTCCTTTGTGACTTCTCCTTGTTCCCCAAGTTGAATTTAAAGTTGAAAGTATGTTTTTTGAAAACATTCAGACCACCCAAACAGCCTCGACGCTTGCTTTATAGATTTTTTCAAAATGAGTTGGAGAATATTTCGAATAATAATTAATAAAAAATGCCAGGTATTTCGTTTTAGTCACATTTTCCCGGACCAGTACTAATACTTAATGGACGCACTGTGTATATCTAGCAACATTCAACTAGGTGCTTTCCACACATGTTTGTTTGTTATGAATATATACGAGGTATATAAATAGAATAATAAGACTGGTGGTGCTGCGTTCGACCTGAACACTGTTGGCTGTCCCTATGGATGGCAGGCAGAGCAACAGCTAATGCATCTTCAATATGAGTCTGAACTCCCTAGAGTCACTTGGTGGTCCGTACCAATTCTTTACGTGTACTGATTTTCAAGCAATGATTCGCTATCAAGTTTTGTTTAACCAGGCGTGGCGGTTAATAACTCTTAAAAAACACCTTTAATTTGGCTGAAAGGTGAAAATGGTATATGGAAAGTGCAGGTATGTTTCATGGAAAGTGCGTGAGACCTAGATGAAAACATGTAAATGGTATCTAGCATCCTGCATTCTTTGGCAATGACCTAACCATCTCAGATGAGCTTTTATGACTTGAGATTCTATGCTTAAACTGTTGGCTCTTTCAAGAACCTCCACATTGGTCTGATACTCTTGCTATTGAATTCTCAAAATTTTATGGAAGCAGCCTTGACGAAATCTTTCGAGATGTTTTATTTACTTCCGATACAGGACCCAGAATTCAGTTCAAAACAGAAGAGTGGGAATTATGATGGCAATGTAAACACTAATTTTAGTGTGTTGTTTACGTCCCGGTTACTAAACACCCTTCTCATTAGACGTCCAAAATTGGCACCAGCCTCATACTAGAATATTTGAATAATAAGAGCTGTATAATGAACGAATAAGAAAAAACCTTTAAATAAATTACATTTTGGTTCCCTATTCGATTAAAGTATGCTAAAGTTAAAGTCGATATGAAAACTAGATCTTCGCAAATATTTTTGCAATATTAATGCATATATTTGCAAATATTAATGCAGTAATTGTTGAAGTATTTCATGTAAAGTGCGTGATAAATTGATGAAAACAAGTGGTGGTTGGAAGAGTCCAAGTCTAGTGAGTACGTCGAGTTGGCCAAAAATTCCCAGCCAGGGACAGAAATGGTGGCTCTAACCGCTCTCGCTGTGTGTACTGGAGCACTATCGTGCTGTAAAATTATTTTTCCGTATCTTGTAACCCATTCTGGTCGGTTTTCGATCAATGCATGATTCAAATTGATCATTTATTGACGGCCCCGAACGGTATTAATTGTTTCATCTGATTTCAGAAGGTCATGGTACACGACACCCTTCTGATCCCAGCAAATGCTGTCGGTAGTTCAGCTGATATCTTACTCATTTTCCTGCCTTTTGGATCTTTTTCATGGCATGCAGACGATCACAAATGGTTCGGCGACCAATATTTAACATGTTTGCCATTTGCCGTTGAGTTTCCATATCGTCTTCTTCCAACAATGCTTGAAACTCGGCATCATCAATTTTTTTCAGTTGACCTGGGCGTTCCTTGTATTTTAAGTCGAAATCAGCACTTTTGAATCGTCTAAACTAACGTCCACAAGCATCTTGCGTTGCAACATTGTCACTGTAAGTTTCCACAAGTATACTACGGCTTTCACACGCGTATTTATTTTTATTGGACAACAGCAGTACGTGCCGCAAATGCTCTTTATTTGGCTCGAAACTCGACATGTTTACCACACAAAAAAAATGACACTAACTCTGGCCTATGGAATCAGTGTTTTGTTAAGGGCCCATGATTTCAGGTCATTTAAGGCACTCTCAGGAGGCCGACAGTCAATTGAAGTTGAACCTCGTTGCTCCACGAAATTGGAAATGAAGAAAATCTGCCCGAAAATGGCTTCCAAAAACCTTTTGCAAGCTAAAAAGGACAACAGGAGGTAAACATGTCTTGATTTTTTGGGATTGATTTAAAACGACCCTTATTCCTCAACTGCACCGTTGCTCAAGGGAAATAAGTTGCAACAAGTGAAATATTACAGACCAACGCTACGCCACCAGGCCCATTACTTTATTTATACATCTCGTAACGTTAGATCGGGAGAGGAAATGGTGGATGCACCAAACCATCTTAGTTAAATTATTGATTGATTTGTCCGTTACTTTATGATAGTTTATTAAAAAAATTGTTTTATTCCATCTTAGTTAAATTGTAAAAGATTCTGTCGGGTGATCAAAGACACAAGTGATCTCGATGGAATGCCGTATTCTTTCTGTTGACTAATTCAGGCCGAGACTTCTCTAATTCAGGCCGAGCTTCTAGACGACTGCCCACTTTAAATCACTCACATATAAACAGCATTTCTCCGAGTTAATAATCTGGTTTTTAGAATTACTTTCATTATAAAGGATTCTCTTTTAGTCGCATAAGATGCAGAGCATAACTTTCTTCGGATGTAAACTGGCTTTTGCTCTGATTGAAGACTCATCTCCATGCTCACACCACGATCTGTTGTGCTTAACATTATTATACAAAATCCATTTTTTATTACCTGTAATCATCCTCTTTAAAAATGGATCTGTCATTGCACATCAATAAAAAATATCAAGTAGAAATTCGGTCCATCAAATTTCGCTCCGATAACTCATGTGGCACTCATACCTAACCATTCCAAGCTGACCTAATCGACTTACACTGTCGATGTTTGATTTCAAGAATTTCTCCGATATTCCGAGTTGTTCTATGCCAATCACTATCAATTAATGGCAATATTTCGTTTCCATCAGCCTCGGTTGGTCGTCCAGAATGTGAATTAATTATTATATCGAAAGATGTTCCTAAATTAGACATTATTTAAGCAGTAAAGTCTGTTGCTCAAAAATTACCTTTGGAAAGGGCAAATAAATACAGAATCAGATTAAAACATATCTTAAAAAAAACAATTTAAAATCAAATAAAATGTATACCATTAGGAAATGTTAACTATAGATAAATTAAAAAAACACCCATCTATTAAAATATTGTCATTAGATAAAGGTAACGCCACAGTTATTCTGGACATTACAGACTATAATAACAAAATTAAAACTTTAATTGATGAGAGAAATTACACTAAAATACCCATAGATCCAACATTAAAAATAGAGAAACAAATTTACAATACATTATATAAAAACAAACGTGAATTTATAGATCTAGAAAATCACAACTTACACCACATTATAGTAAACCACCTTATTTCTATGGTCTACCAAAAATACACAAAACTAATATACCACTTCGCCCTATAGTTAGTAGTATAGATTCCCCATGTTATGAACTAGCAAAATTTTTATTGAGCATTTTAAATCCACTTTCGAGTAGAACAAATTCATATATCAAAAATACTTTAAAATTTCGAACACTAAAATTACAGACCAAAATTTAATGGTTTTGACGTGGTGAGTTTATTTACTAATGTACCAATTGATAAATCACTTTTAATTATTAGAAAGAGATTACAATATGATACAACATTAAAAGACCGCACTAAACATAAATACAATTTTGGAGTTATTAACTATGTGCTTAAAAACCACAAATTTTCAATTACAAAATGATTATTATCAAGAAAATTTCTGGCAATGGCAATGGAATGGCAATGAGTTCTTCTCTTTCTCCTTTGATGAGTAATATGTTCATGGAGGATCTCGAGAATGACATATTAAGTAAATCTCTTAAAAAGCCAATAATATGGCTTAGATATGTTAATGATATTTTTATTATATTGCAACATAGTATTGACGATCTAAATATTTTTTTACAAGATATAAATTCTCGAAAGCCTATAATTAAGTTTACTCTAGAGATGGAGAAGGAGAACTAATTGCCATTCCTCGAAACACAGATAGGTATCTGTGTTTGTGTATTTCTTTTCTAATCACTCAAAATCAGTTAAAATAGGAGTAATTAAAAGTTTATATGACAGAGCAAAACTTGTTTGTACCGACAGTAATACACTGCAAAGAAAACAAGTCATACATATAAAACAATTGCCCAAAAAATTTCATAGAAAAATCGTTTAAAAGTTTCGATACCAGACAAAACAGACAATTTGTTTATAACAATAATAACTCTCAAACAATTAACCTCACAATTCCTTATATCCGCGGTATTTTTGACACAATTAAAAGAGTTGGAAATAAATACAACATAAGAACGACATTTAAAACAAAAAATACTCTTAGATCTATATTAACAAAAACCAAACCAAACAACATACTACAGAATATTAAAAATGTGGTTTATAAAATTCCATGCGAATGTGGCAAATTTTATATAGGTGGGACATCTAGGCCGTTAGATGTTAGAATAAGAGACCTTCTTACAAAGAACGATTTTAATAAATCTATAATTTGTCAACACGCATAGGAATCGAGTCATAAAATCAATTGGAATAATTCTAAAACGGTATTAAAAGAATCGGTAACAAAATACAGAAAATTAAAAGAAACCGCTATAATTATTTAAATATAAATAACTGTATTGCTATGCCTTCGGTAGATTTAAATTCAATATGGTTCCCAATTCTAACGAATACAATTAAAAACATTTAAGTATTTCAATACACTATCAGTACTAGATAGTACAGATATAGTAATACAGTACAGAGATAGTAATCAGAATGGCGCTTATTCGTAGACTCTTCAAAATATGAACATTAAAATGAACATTAAACATGAGTCGTTGGTAGAATTCCAAAAGATAATTCCAGAGATTATTCAATCCAAAAGACATTATTCTACCCCTCTACACATTAAATTGGGATTTATGAAAAAACTTTGTGAAGGAGCTAAAATAGTGATGCTTTCCTGTATTTACAAAAAAACTTTCCAAGTATTACAGAAGTAAAACTGAAAGAGGGGATATTTGTTGGCCCACACATCCGTACAGCTGTAAAAGATCCTCAGTTTGAAAGCCTTTTATCTGTTAAGGAAAAAGCTGCTTGAAAGTCATTCAAAATGGTTGGCGAAGAATTTTTGGGAAATAAAAAAAGTGAAAATTATAAAGATATTATTGCTGATTTATTGACAAATTTTCAACAGATGGGAGTGAACATATCATTGAAGATTCATTTCCTGCACTCGCATTTGAGTTTTTTCACTGAAAACTTAGAAAGAATGAGACGAATAGGATTTTTTCTGGATAACTGTTACCTAAATAAGCAATAATTACTTTCAGCTGGGGTATAAAAACCGTGTAAACTACTCTTATTATAACCTGCATATCTTAGACAGAAAAACGATGACTAATAAAGAAATATATCTGAATTATTCCGCAAATTGAAATGTCTATTTCCAGAATCCGAAAAGAAAAACTAAAGACAAATTTACCCCATTTGGAGTTTTCTGAATACGGTATATCTGATAAAGAATAACAGAAAAAATTCTAATTTATAGTTAATTTTCTTCATCTCCCTCTCCGTCGACCTCGTCCAATGGCAATTTCTCCCCGGTCTCGGTCCGTATTTTTTCTTCTTACCCCCTCCCCCCTGCTCTGCCTTTTCTTCCACCATTCTCATTCCGCGTTTTTCCGTCTCAATTTCGGCGGTAATAAAACGGATTTCCCATCGGCTCTGCACGTATTGCCCCGCACATTTAGCGGAAAGATTTTTATATTAGGTTTTGCCGGGCCGAATTGTAAGTAACGTGATTCCGGCCGTCGGTGACTTTTATTAGGCCAGATGGCGGCAGTGGTGGAGGCAGCTCGTCGAAGCGTCAATGGTTTCCCTTTAATTCGGTTTCAGGCTGTGCCATGTTGGGAGGATGGGAAGAGCAACATAGAGATGATGTTTTCTAAAAAAATGTTACCATGATTTTGTTTATAGTATGTCTAAGTATAATTTGTTCATCCTGCAATTTGCAATTTTGTCTCGTTTCTTGTTTGAACAAATTTCATTACTTTTTTAATTACGATTTCATTTCCATCAAGGGTTGATGGTATTTTCTCACGCAAAAATTACTGGACTTTAACTATTAGATCCTCAGCTTAAGGATGTATCGAAGGTACAATTGGAGGTAAAAGTACTGAAAAATCACAAATTCGTGAATATATTTACTTTAAAGAATAGAAAAGAGAAAAACTAATATTGATAATGCTAGAAAACAATGTATAATTAAAAAAGAAAGAGCAAATTCCACCTATAATCTAGAATTAAATTAATAATAACAAATAATATGAAAAAATATTAACTAACTTAGTGATAAATATGTCTTGATTTTAACTTTTTAAACTAAATCTTTAAAACTACGAACATGGAAATAATTTTAATAATACTTAAATATTAATAAAAACCTCTAAATATTATTTATTTTTGATAATTATTAATGAAAAATATTATAAATTTTAAGGGTGCGTTGTAGGTATGTCAAAATGCTATAAAACATTCAAAAATTTAACAGAATATACTTTACTCAATCCTTAAGCCACTGTGAAAATTTCAAACATATTGACTAAGCCATTCAAAAGTTATTGCAATTTAACATTATCGTAATTTTATACGTGATCTTATGGAGATTCAATAACATAACTTAAACACGTTACAAATATGCAAAAAAAGCATTACAGTTTCGGATTTTGTAAGTTAAATTGTTTGGAACCAATTTTGCATAGTTTTATTAATATTCATTTTCAATAGTTTTGTCTTCGATTGTAACTCCGATACATTCACAAATGTTAACATTTTTTGACTACGTTTGACATTTATTTATAAAAAGAAGTAATACAAACTTGATATTCGAAGTAATCTTCCTCAGTTCATGTGCACTTAAATTACCTTTCAGGCATCTGTCGAAGCCCAAATTGAAAAAAAAATGGTGGTTTTAATGGGGTAAAATCATTGAAGCTTTTTCGACTTCCTCAAGATATGTGAAGTGGTTACGAACCAGGTGATGTTGCCAGGGATCGGAAGAAATAAAAATCGAAAGAGACCAGGTCTGGAGAATTCGCAGAACTTATGATGCGATAAAATCTTCTAGCCGAACTCAGTCATCGCTACCAGAAACCTTTGTGATGTATGCGACCATGCGTCCTTCTAAAGCAAAATTACTTATCTTTTTCGTTTGTTTGCCAGTATACGACTCTTTTTTCTCCAAACCATCAGTAATATGAATCAGTAGTAAACCCATTATTCCCGTTTGGGTATTGGCAAATTGTTTCCAATTACGTCTAGCTTTTACCACGAAACTTATCACTACGAGGGACATACCAGACTCCCGCCAAGTCCTCTTTGCTGACGTTTCTTTAGGGTGGCTCATTATACTACTCTTCTAGAAACTTCGTGTCTCTCCTTTCTTAGTGGTACCAAGCTATCCGAACTTTTTTCTTCTTATCTGGTTGCCTATTGGTTTTTCCCCCGTTTGTTCACATAAATCTCCATTATTTTTTCTCTCCAGCCACTAAATTCGTAATCTTTTTCTCATGAATTGGTTTATAGATACTAAAAAAAACACGAGTTAGTTGCTGCTGATAACGGCCAGCAGTGTTTGAGAACCTCATAATGTGCAGCGCCCAGTTGATCTCACCCTACACACAACAACATCTGTTCGGCGTGAATATTTGGTTTTGCGGTACTAGGTAATGGTCTATAAGAATTATCCCACGATTTTTGCCTCTTAGAATTATTGTAAAAAATCCACTTCTCGTCACATATCACACTCTTATGTAAGAAGCATTTTTTCTTGAATCCCTAGAGGAACGAAAAAAAAACAACAAAGCATCTACTCTTATTCACAGCTGGTAAGTTTATAGAGGCGCTCCTTCTTTTGAATTATCAACAGCCGATGGAAAGATTTAGAAATGATTCTCAATATCTCTTTCTAACGACATCGCGTCTGCAACTGATTTTTTCTGGTTATATTCATAACGGGCTTGTATATTATACCTGCTTTTGAAGCTGAAAGATGGCGCTTTAAAATAATTATAGGGCGGGAAAAACTTCTAATTCGAATAAGTTTTGCAGTCGATGAAACGTAGGGATCGTGAATCGTGAAAGTTGAAGACCAAACATATACGATGAAACTTATTTCTTCTAAAGGCATTGATAACCTTCATACTCGATTCATCCAATGTAATAAACATGTTATAAGATTATCTTGAATAACCCATTTTAGGGATTTGTGAGCTATCATTATATACTAATAGGTATTTAATGCGAATACAAATTTGCAAAGTTATTTAGCCCAGCGAAGTAAATTCAACCCAAAATATAAATTTTTACAAAGCCACTCAAAATTTCAGTCTATGCTTAAAATGATCCAAATATGTTTTCTATCAATTCAGAGACGTGTAACCGACCAATATGGTTATCGAATATTTCGATATTACATTAATCGGACAAAAGTAATTCGTAAAATGATACAATGAACAAAATTCTGTAATTTAAAATAGAATTAAAATTTCAAACAATTACATATTAATGTAAATCAGTTTTATTATGTGCATTTTAACGAAATGTGAGTATTATAATTGAAAATAATATTACCAGGATTATTTAGTTGTACCTTTCTACATTTCCTTCTACAAATTAAATATAAAATAAATTAGAAATATACTGGACGAAAAAGGAAATACAACAATAAAAAATATATTTTATTAGATTAATTTTGTTATTATTGTGTACAGCACGATATTTTATAATGATGAAAGAAACCAAAAAATAAATTACTATTTCGCACAATAAAATTATTATTAAGTAGATCCACCGCAGTTATTATACTTTTCTATATATTCTGCGAAATCGTTGGAAAAGTAAAGCAATTGAAATGGAGATGGGCATGCCATATAGCGAGACGATGGGATGACAGATGGGCCAAGGCAATCCTGGAGTGGATACCGCTTGATCGCAAACGTCCGCGAAGAAGACCGAAAGCACGATAGATTGATGACATCGTTAAGTATATTGGACTAGAGTGGCAGAGGAAAGCCCAGGACCATGAAAGTTGGAAATATGCTCATATGAGATCGATAACCTCCAACACCGTTTGACCGATCACCTTGAAAATTGTCTAAGGGCTGTGGAAATTTTTGGTAGTTCCTCGCGTCGTGTATCTGATGGTGTGAGTCGGAAGGATCTGCAAATAAATGTGTTCGCTGCTGCTTGGATTTGAGAGGGATGATGATGGGATTTAGCGTTGAGGTATCGATCGAGTGAGTTGGTTTTCTATACACTGTGTATTCGAGGGTTTCAGAAAGTTGTCTTGTGATGAGGAGATCCAAAAACGGCAATTTCCTATCCTGTTCGACATCCTAAGTGAACTGTATTCTGGGGTGGATTTCGTTTAAGTGGGTTAGGAAGTTGTTTAAAAGTTCGTTTCCGTGAGGCCAAATTACAAAGATATCATCTGCGTAGCGTTTTCAAAGTTTAGGTTTTAAAGGAACGATGGCCAATGCCTTCGTTTCGAGGTCTGTCATCAACGGGTTGGTTATAAACAACGTAACGTTGGTAAAAAAAAAGCAAAGCAAATAAGCAAACCACTTCCGCTCTATTACAGCACCATCTACAAGCAAAATATAAAATCAATTTTAAAGGAGCCAAAGAAATAGCGAATATTGAAAACTACAAGGTCCGAACAATCAGAGAAGCCCTTGAAATGTATCTATATATATATATATATATATATATATATATATATATATATATATATATATATATATATATATATATATATATATATATATATATATATATATATATATATAATATTGAAATATAATATATATATAATATTGAAAACTACAAGGTCCGAACAATCAGAGAAGCTCTTGAAATGTATCTATATATTTATATATATATATATATATATATATATATATATATATATATATATATATATAGATACATTTCAAGAGCTTCTCAAAAAATCTTTTAAAATTATTAGGACACGTAGAAACTAAAAAGTACGAGATTGAATTTATTTCTAGCAAAGATTTCCCGCATCAGATCAAATATTTATAATAGAAACTTTTCGGAAAGTAGGAAAAGGAAAATGTTAAAGCGGATAATACAACTAAATCCTGAATTCGAAATCTTATTAAGGGGAATAAAAATACACATATTGAGGAGAAAGTCCTGGATAGCATAAACTAAGTAGGTCTGCAAGCAAATACTCTTTACCGATCACAAAATTTCCATTACCATGTTTCTGTCTTCCTCCTCTCTTCCCTAAAAAATCAATCCTCTCGGATAATTTGCATAGCTTTCACCTGAACTCGGAGGAGAACACCGCTGATTTAGCTTGAACTGTGTCGGTAAAGAAGCTGTGGGAATGTTTGTCTTTTATAATACTAGAGGCCAATAGGATCCGCATACTTCTTTTTTTAGATTTTTTCCAATTGTTTGGATTTATACTAGATTTGCATAAAATTAATAATATAAATGTTTACTGTTAAAATTTGTTACATTAATCCCAATGTTGATTTTTACAAAAAATCATTAATTTTTAATATTAAAATATCGTCACTACTTTTTTGAATTTATTATCGATAAAAATATTTTTTTCGTCCTCTTTGTTTTCTCAAAATATTCCTTAAATACTTGGAAACCGTCTTTCTTGACCATTAAGCTGACTGAAGAATGACATACGAGGGTTGCTATTTATGTATCCAGAATAACAAATAAAAAGAAATATTTATCATTGAAAAAGGTTTTATTGTTTCTCAAAATATTCTCCGCATTGATCGATATACTTTTGCATACGTTTGATCCAATTTTCATAGCACTTTTTCCATTCCGATTGAGGTATGTGCAAAATATGCATTTTGAACGCATTAACCGCTTCTTCTGGTCCAATGGTGCCAAATCAGAACAGTACGGCGGACGATATTTTGACCGGTCAAATATTGACTTGTTCAATCTGATATGTGAAAGCTCGCGTTGTCATGGTCGCATGTCAAGAATGATCCTGGGTCGCTAGGTGTTTTGTCTTATTTCTTCAAAGATTTCTGGTAAATAAATGGTTGTGTACCATTCAGAATTAATCGTTCTACGATTCTCTAGTGTCGCTGTAGCCACATGTCCATTTTTCCCAAAAAAACAAGCGACCATTTCAATTGCCAAATTTAATTTGGCTTCTTCAAAATGATCCCTTCTCATTGTAGTACACTTATTCCCACGTTTATTCCTGTCTGCGAAACAGTTTTTATACTCCACTTCTGATATTTCCTTCAAAGCGGCCAGCGAACTCTCTTGAATGGCTTCGTTGGGATCAAAATAATGTACACGAAGAGGTTTATTCAATAGAAAAAATGAAAAAAGTCACACAGTGCCATATCTGGTAAATATGGTGCTTATAGAACTGTGTTTGTTTGAAATTTAACGAAAATTCCGAAACATTCCCGAATAATTTTTTACACAGTGGTTTTTGTACAATAACATCTACAATATCTCTAAGTTTTTAATACATAATTAAGTATTACCCAGTACAATACCTTAAGTTTGCTTATGTCTTCATCACTGTTTGAGGTGGATGGCCTTCCTGCACTAGGATCATTTTCCACTGCTTGTCTATTGGCACCAAAATTCTTGTACCATTTGTAAACATATTTTTTACATAGCTTCATCACGGTAACATTTTTAATGTTTTAATTCTAACTAAACGAAATCTTGTTTTTTAGAGAAAATTTCATTTAAGTTCTTTGCACGATAGATTTATCAATTTAGAAACATTTTTTGACAATTACAAAAGACGCCCTAATTTCTAATTTCTAACTTAACAAGCAAAATGATATGAAACTTCTGTCAGATGTCAGGGGCAATCGTATGAACTTAAAACAATTTGTTACATCTATCTAAGGGTCTTTCAAATTGAGTTTTAAATTCTTGACGAAATCACAGAATTTATTCTGATTTAAAAAACTTTTTATTGATAATTAACGCATAGTATATGACACTTAAAGACGAAACACAATATCTGCCAAATGACCACCTCTTGCAGCTCCACAGACATCCACCCTTTTGTCAAAATTTTGGATGACATCGTGGCATAACCGTGACTTTATTTCACCAATAACTGGATAATTTCATCCATTAGTTCAGGAATCGATTGTAGATTATTCTTATAGATCTGAGTTTTCACGTAATCACAAAGAAAATAGACGAACGGTGTCAAATATAATCAAATCACTAGGAAATGTTTCTCTCAATAAATGAATTCTTTCATTAGCAGAGTGAAGTGTAGCGTCATCTTGTTGGGATCACATATAGTGCAGATCAATATTATTCAATTCAGTCCACAAAATTCCAGTTATCACCAGTGGCGGCTCGTGAGGGAGGGAATTGGTGCGCCTCCCCTACAGCATTTATCACAGTAAACAATCTCTCAGAGCAAAACACCTTTTTTTTAATTTAATTTTTATTCAAGGCCCGAGATTTGTCAAAATAAAGACATTAAAGGCTTTTTAGAGACATTAGATTTTATTTCGAATATGGGACTGGATACAGCTTTTAAATAAATTACTAAGGCATTAAGAATTCTAATGACTATACCAATGATCACAGCCGAAGCCGAAAGGTGCTTTTCGACTTTGAACTTGATTAAAACATATTTAAGAAACTCAATGGGGAAAGATAGACTAAATGCTTTAGGTATGTTAAATATTGAGGGTGCTATAGTCGAACTAATTCCGGACTTTAATGAAAAAGTTATTGAAAAATTTATTTTGGGCAAAAACAGGCGAATGGAATTTCACTTTAAAAACTACGAAATGGCTATTCACCTACAAAAATGTCTTCAATAACTCTTTTTTGTCATGAAACTTTCATATTTTTTTGAACTTTTCGAACTTCGATTTGCAGTTACAATAAACTGTTTGAATGGTTTACTCTTCGGGAAACGGTAAGTCCCTACTTATTCATTCCTTGATCTGCGCAACAAGCAACAACCCATCCTCCAATGTCTTACAAGTAGTAACAATACAAAATGTTCATGTTTCCTGGTTCACCTCCCGTATACGGTTTCAATAGCACGAAAATTAAAAAGGAACGAAGGGGAATCTTCAGCAGCATTATTTTCTTCTACGCCCTCCCACTTTAAAAACCCACGATCCGCCACTGTAACAGCCATCAATTTCAAAATGTGCTTCATTTGAAAAGATCATTTTTTGGCAAAAATCATCTGTTTGTTCTTTGATGTAATTGGCAAATGCGTGACGTTTTGAATGATCCAGTAGCTTTAGTTCCTGTGTTTTTTACACCTTCTATACATTCTAAGCTAAATCCTTTCGTAAAATACGACATGTGGATTTACTGTGTCTAAATTGTTGTGAACCTCGAGTAACGGAAATCTCTGGGTCACACGACCACTACTATATATTAATTTTCTTTTATCTTTCACCGAGCCAGTTTCTTGAAGTGTCTGAACAATTCGATTGATAGTGCTTTCAGATGAACAATTGTGCAAACCGTACATATCACTTCATTTTTTAAAAACATTTTTCACCGAACACACATTTTCATAAAATGATTCAACAATTTTAACAAGTTGTTGTATTATGTACGACTCCATTCTTATATGTAATGTAATATTATACATTACACTTCTGAAATGAAGCTAAACCTAGGCAAATTCACAACGCCGTCTGTGTTCAATCAATTCAATTCAAGAATTAAAAAAAAAACGGCTCAATTTGAAACACCCGTATATTAACGACAAAGTACTGGAAGCTTAAAATAAGTTAGTTTGTAGACGAATGCGCCTCATTGACCACATAATCTGCATTACCATGTCCCTGTCTTGCTCCCCTTTTCTCCAAAGCCCTTTCGAATGATTTGCATAGCTTTCACGTAAAATGGAAGGAGAACTGCAATGACTTAGGCCAAACTCTGTCCATACAGACACTTTGGGAATGTTTATCATATATAGCTACTTAGTACTTCTAACTACTTAGTTAGTCTCTGTTTAAGCTGTGACGAACATCTTTTGTTTATTTTTGAATAAACATTTGTCAGGAATTCATATAAAATAGATACTAATAGATTCATATAAATAGATACATTCATGGTTTTCTCTCAGAAAATGTAGAAAACAATAATTATTTACCTAAACAAGTTAGTTTTTTGATGGCATATACTTTATTGATATAAACTTAATTATACCTTTATTATACCAAACATATTTTATATTTTGAGATTCACTTAGTATACAAATATATTCATCGTATATTTAGTTTCACAAATCTAAACAAGATAGTTTATCGTGTTTAAATTCATTTCTAGGAGGAATATTTCGTATTAGATCAAATATTTATGATAGAAACTTCTCGAGAAGCTGCAAATAAAGACATCAAAGTAGATAGTAAATTTAAATTCCAAATTTTAAACCTTCTAAAGTAGAATAAGTACATACATATCTACGAGAAAGTTCTGGAAGTTTAAAATAAGTAAGCTCCTGGTAAATACTCCTTGCCGACCACAGAATCTCCATTAATATGTCCTTGTCTTCTTCCTCTTGTCACCAAAACTCACCCTTTCAAATAATTTCCATAGCTTTCACCTAAAATGGAAAGAAGACTTCAATAATTTTGACCTGACTGTATTTGTTGAGTCATTTTGAGGATGTTTATCATTTTTAGCTCCTTAGCTACTTACTTAATTGACTTTATTAATTGACAAAGTGTAAAAAATAAACAAAGAAAGTTGATTTTACAAGAATTCTATAACATTAAAAAGCAAAAAGACAAATCGTTTAAATTTATTAATTACATTTCTAAACTTAGTAATACAGTGTGTAAAAGATTAAATAAACTAGGTTGAACGACTATTTGTGTAAATAAGCTTAATTTAGATAGAATGTTAGTCAATAAAAAGAGTAAAACGAATACTTTAGATAATCGGGTGTATATAGAATTAACTGTAAGGATTGTGAAGCTGTAAGAATATAAGAACACAAAAAAGATATCTTAAATAATATAAAACGCACCAGAATGTCTACACATTGTATTGAATGTTGTTATGTTAAATTATTACACTCAGAAAAGAAAAGTAAAAAAATTAGACTTGAAACTACTAGACTGCTACTAGAAATATTGGAAATAAATAAAATCCTTAAGAAATAGTCATATAATAACCACGAATGACCAGCTAAATTTTCAAAACACTCCGGTAATTCATAAGATCATATTGTAATTGAATAGCCCGGTTTTTACCAGCCGATATTTAGGATAATTAGCCTAGACCAGTGGCGTAACTATACCATCTGAGGCCCGTGGCAAATTCATTGGATGGGGCCCTTCCAGTAAAAATCGTCACATTGTAATTTAATTTTAATAAATCACTTAAGTAGTTACCCAACAATGTTACTGATATTATGTGCATTTTAGTTAAATATCTAATAAATTTTATTTTCAAAATAGCACTTTAATATTAACAAGACATCCGAGCTTTCTGTTCCGCAAAAGTATCAATAACATCATCAAAGTTTACAGATCAAGCCATAGAATTTTCAGTAGACAGAATAGCCAAATTACGTAGCCTGTCTTGTCCTATATAGTTTCTTAAATAGGTTTTTATTAAATTTAATTTCGAAAATGATCTTTCAGCACTAACTGTAGTCACAGGAATTGTAACAAACAACATTAATGCAGTACATACTTCAGGAAAGCTCCACGACATAAAATGATTCTTTATTATTAATAAATCAGAAAGTTCCCTAATATACGAAGACTTTTCTATTATATATATATATATATATATATATATATATATATATATATATATATATATATATATATATATATATATATATATATATATATATATATATATATATATATATATATATATATATATATATATATATATATATATATATATATATATATATATAAAAAAAATTAAATTTTGCAAAGTGGCAGGTTGCAAAACACTGAAATTGGAAAAAATTTGATTTGATTAATAATTAATCAGTTGATTAATAACGATGTCCAATACTCGATAAAATATGTTCACTTTTTTGAACAAACTTTCCGGATCTTGGAGACGCTCATCTTCGCAAAGTTCATCAAAATGGCGTTTCACATTCCTCTGACGAGTTTTAGAAAATTCAGGGTTGATGGACCATTTTTCTGCTACACTATTTGCTTCCTTTTTTTAATTTTCAAATTCATGTCTATTCCTTTCTAATTCTTCCACACAAATTTTCAAACGTTTTAAGGCATTTGAAAGATCGATGACTTTAGACTGAAGTGCTGTAGAGGCTGCATCGATAGTTTGTAGAATTTTGCAATGGAAAACCAATAACATAATAAAATTGTAGGTCTCGATCTTCTTCTTGAGTTAAATAGCTTCATTTTTATCATCTGATTTGCAATTTAAAAGAATTATTTTCGTTAGCGTTTTTTAGACTTCACCGAACGAAACCGAACTTTTAAAACACAAATAGCATAATAACGTCCTGCCCATCTAGTAAGGTTCAATGTTTTTAATGTTATCGAAGTTGAATACTTCCTTTCTTTATCAGATATAAAACTTGATATGATATTCCATCTTTTGATTTATGCCCAAAAAAATTATAAATTTGTTGAACTGTTTCAAAATAATGTTGCATATCAATAACCTCTCTTACTGCATCATTAAGTACAAGATTTAAGTTATGAGCAACACAGTGAACATATACCGCATTTGGCTCGAGCTCTTTTATGAGTTTTTGAACTCCACCATAAGTGCCTTTCATTGTGTTAGCACGATCTAGCGTTAGCACGAAGCTACAATTGGGAAAGCTCTAACAAGGCGAAACATATGTAGAGCAAAATCTATAATAAACGTTTTAAACATTAAAAAGCAACAAGTGTATCATTTAAAGTTCTATTATTTTCAAAATGTTTCACAACGAACCAGCGGCGGAATCCATAAACATTATTAAAGTATTTGATGTTGTTGTATCATTGTTCTCCAGATTCAAGAAAAATAATTTCATGCATGAGATTGTGATCTGTGTTAAATTCGTGTTAGTGTCATACATCATAAAGCACTTTTTCCACTGGATAAACTTTATACTTTCTTCTTCTTGATCTTCGAATAAACCAACAATCAACTACCAAATTAGAGAACAAGATAATCAAAACAATTTACAGAGTGAATTGTTGGATTGCTTGGGTGTTCTTTGCAGTTTTCTTTATTGACCATATCTGTCATTCATTGACTTTGTCATTGTTTAGCCACTCGAGTCTTAACAGTCTCTTAAACCTGGCGTTTGGCTCTTCTTGTATCAATTTTCAGGAAAATTTTATGTTATGCATATGTGTTTCGTAGATGTTGAAAGTTTCTAAATCTTGTTTAACATGTCTATAGCTAGCATGAGTTGGTACTTTACGTGAGCTAACTCTGTGAATGATTGTGATTTAGTTAATATATTGCGTTCAGGTATAATATTTCGTCGAGTCTATGGTATCTTTTTTGGTTTAAGATCCCCGGGTTTAGTATCTTTCGTAGGATAGTTCTAGTCTTTTTCTAACCTCTGGTGTGTGTTACAGTTTTGTATATTGTAGTTACTGGAATTTCACCCTCATAAAGAATTTCTATCTATTCTCTGGTATAACTGACTGATCTCCGTAAATATTCCTGTAGGGGTTGTAAGTTATTTTCCTTCCTGACTGTCTCAATCCCATATTTATCTCAAAATATTGGATAATATCTTCAATCCCATATTTATTTCAAAATATTGGTCCACTCCTCTAGGTGTTTAGATTATTCATTCTCTCTACAAATACGGCCAATTTGTCCGACAAATATTTTCTCAAAAGAACTCGTACTATATTCATTTTTAGTTTTTAACTTTTTACTTTGAATCATTCATTCAAATCAAAACGAAACAGATATATTTTATTTAAAATCAAACAATTGTCTACACATTTATATCAATAATTCATTAGATAATACATATTGACGCGACAGATCGACCAGCAAAAGTCTTGGTTGAGTTGTTGGAGAGAACGCATCTCTCTGTCGAGCTCGTATTTTGTGACAAAGTAGTTACCAAACGCGGTGATGGCGGACCCTAAGGGGTTCACCATCACAAAAGATGCTTTTGATGCGCTTCAGCGCTCATTAGCAGAGAAAAATAAACGTATCACTGCTTTGGAAGAACAGGCACGATATACAAAGCAGTCAAATCAAGAAGCATACCATGAGTTAGACGTTCTCAGAGAAAATTGAAGATCCCCAAAACACAATCGATCATTTGAGAGGAAATCCAGCTAAGGGCAACGAAAAGCCAGAAGTTTTTATCAAAACTAATGGCAGTGAAAAAGAAAGAAATCAAGTCATGGAAGATGATGATATACCACACAAGGCATCATCAGAAGCGGCCTGGACATCACCGTCCGAGTCAGACTACAGCAGTAGACGTAGAAACAAAAAGAAGCAGACGAAGAAAGCAGCGAAATCGAACAAAAATTATGAAAATTATCCTCCCCTCAAAAAGCCGGTTTCCGAAAGCTCCTCGCAGGCATCAGTTTTCAAAAAGCCTCAGCCACCAAGTCCAAAGGAGACTTCCAAACATCAGAAATTCACCTGGGCCGCAAAGTCTGCGACCCAGAAAAGTGAGAAAATTCCGCCGGTCGTCCTCAGAGACAAATCGGCATATCTCCAAATTCTTCGATTGTGCTACGAGAAGAACATTAAGCTTGGAACAACGACGATAAAACCCAATAGAGTCATGGTCAGACCACCGACTACAGATGACTACAGGGCCCTCACCAGATTACTTGATGATCGACAGCACAACTGCACTCCGGATGAACGCAATTTACGCGTGATCATCAGGGGTGTAATGGAAACGATTTCTGCAGCCACATTAAGACAAGAATTGATCGACATGGGTCTTCATCCGATCCATGTCGAACGATGGAAGACCAGCAAAGGAGCCATAGCCCATGGCTATAGTACAAGTAGTCATCCCTATGGAGGAGAGGGAAATTTACGACTTGAAGACTCGATCTTCGATCTTCGATTGTTCGATCAAGAAGTTAAGATCCAAGGGCAAAGATCGAGTGGCCGAATTGTGCAGTGTTTTAACTGCCAACAGTTCGGTCATTCGGCGAAAAAGTGCCGCGTGGATCCAGCGTGTGTCAAGTGTGTAGAACGACATCCATCAAGAGAATGTAAGAAGGATAAGGAGAGTCCAGCAACCTGCAGCAACTGTGGAGGCTCGCATACCGCGAGTTTCCAAAGCTATCCGGCGGGACCAACCAGCAACCAGGCAGCGAGAAGATCAGCAATTAAAACCAAAAGGGCCTTTTCAGGTCCGCAAATTAATAAAGTTTTTCCCCCACCAACCTTCGTGTGGGGGTCTCAGCGGAACACGATTCCTGCCACCCTGCCCGCTTCACAAGCAAATAATTCCTTTTCCGAACTTGAGGAGCAACTAATCGGACAACGAGTGAGCCAGTTCCAGGCCCAGATGTCCACCACCCTCCAAACGCTCCTTGGAAGGCCACGAAACTAAGTCCGTGTTCGTCCCCAATTTCAGGCGGCAGGCCCATGAGACCCGAATTTCTCGGGTTTTTCCACCCTGCGTAAGACCCAATAAGTGACTGCCATCAAAGTCCCTATGTCCCGTCTTCAAATGGCGGACTGACGGCGCCCGCTGGCCGTCAGCTCGGCATTTGGTCGCGGACTCATTCATTTTCCGATAAAGACAAAAGTCTAAATTTCTAATTAACCTCCACAAAGTTTCCCTGGACTTCGAGAAAACAATCTAATTTACCCTTTTCACGGGAAAGTTCGACATCACAAGGGGTGGAAACACCCCCAAAAGAGAAAAGTCAGTACCCGTTTCGGGTTAGTTAATTCTAAGAGGGTAGGGGCCGAGACGGCCAACCCAAAACCAGGATGAGAAAGCGGTCGACCAGCAACCAGTTCGGAGATGGACTACGAGGTGATCGGACGTGTCGGTCCACGTCTGGTCTCCATGGGGACAGACAGAAGTGGCTGTTAGTAGTTTCAGTAGCAGAAGACTGATCTGGCTTAGGAAGCGGGCACCCCCGAAGTCCACTCGCGGCCGAACGCTGGTCGATCCCGACGTAGCGTACTAAGTCGGCGTATCCCAGTTAGTAACACGGGTGGTTTTTCAAACTTAACCAAGTGAATAGCTTTAGCTCCGACGTTGGAAAAGTTCCGATGCCATGGGATTGGCAGCACCACCAAGTTTTCCACCACCGGCTCATCTAACTTGAGAATAAGCAGTTTAACACCTGTGAAAACAACCAAGATAAGAACAGAGAAGAATAGCATCTCACTCACCACCTAATTCGACAGCGACGACTTATAACCACGACAGATTCAACATCCTAATCAAGAATAAACTTCCATCGGATCTGATCCTCGCGGGTCAGGTTCGGAGCAGTAACTCCTTTTTCTAACATGATCAATTAACCTCGATATAATACCATGAAGGCACGGTAAAGCTCGCCAAAAGGACAGCGACTGAAAATTTTTTTCCGGCGCGTCTGGCGCGAAACAGACGTGTTCGGCAATCATGGAATAAAAGTAAGGGCCCTAGAGTCAACTTGAAAACCAGGAGCGAAGTAGTACGTAGTAGTCGACTAGCAGCATTTGTCTTCCAAACAGCGCCGAGTAAACGCTTTGAAAATGATAGATGAGAATCCATCGAAACGCCAGAGAAAATGTCCACCAGTGGACATTCAAGTAACACGGGATACCCGAGAAACTATCATTACATTTGACACCCGTGAAAACATTCGTCAAAACATGTATATATATATATATATATATATATATATATATATATATATATATATATATATATATATATATATATATATATATATTATATATATATATATATATATATATATATATATATATATATATATATATATATATATATATATATATATATTATATATTATTATTCACGTATGGGCCCTGGTGGACCACGCGAAGTACAATTAGAGGCATTTGTTGTTGTTAGCCTTCCTTTGTGCCCATACTGATTTCATTCTTTCGCTGTGAGCTTGTTTCCTTTCATCAGACCAAGTTCTTCCTACATTTTTCTCTTTTTTCTGAAGGCCAACCTTCCAAACGTTAACCTTGTGTCTGAAACAGCCTCTATCCTGAATTTCACTTTGTGTAATATTTGCTGATCTTAGGTCCTCTTTAATTGCAGCAATCCATTTAATTATTTCTACTTTAGCTTTACTCCTATTTTCATAAAATTCGACTATTTGTCTAGTTAACCTACTCGGATTCATCCGTTTTATGTGTCCGTAAAACTTAAGTCTTCTTTTTCTCATATCGCTATGTATATCTGTGTATTGTTTGATTTCTTGGTTGTCTCGAAGTCGGTATGTTGTGCTATTTATTTGTTTGGGCCCTAGGATTTTTCTTATAATTTTTCTTTCCTTCTTTTCAATGTCCTCGATGTCCCTCTTTCTATTCAAAATGAGCGTTTCCGCAGCATATAGACATTCTGGCTTAATAGCTGTGTTGTAATGTCTCAGTTTTGTGTTTTTAGATAGGCATTTTTTGTTGTAAATGTTTTGTGTAAGTGTCAATGCCGTTTCCATTTTTTGACATCTACCCTTATTGGCCGCTTTTTCCAACCCATTTTCCATGCTTATTTCACCCAAATATTTGAATTGAGAGACTCGTCTGATGTTACCATATTTTGTTTTTAGAAATGGCGTTCTTAGTATTGTGTCTTTTCAAAGGAAATTTGGAGTCCTACATATTCTGCTGTTTCTTTTAGGATTTCAATCTGTTTCTGTGCCGTTAATACATCTTGAGCTAAAATTGCTAGATCATCAGCAAATGCCAGACAATCAATTTTGATGTTGGTTCTCCCCAGTTTAATGGACTGGTCAATATTCAGGGCCGACTTTTTTTCACGCCATTCATATATATATATATATATATATATATATATATATATATATATATATATATATATATATATATATATATATATATATATCTATATATACGAGAGTTACTATTTATATACTGGGAATAATAAATAAAAACAAATATTTTCATTAAAAATGGTTTTATTGTTTTTTAAAATATTCTCCGCGATAATCAATACACTTTTGCAAACGTTTAAACCAATTTTCATAGCAATTTTTCCATTCCGATTGACGTATCTCTAAAACATGCATTTTGAACGCATCGACCGCTTCTTCTGGCGTCGAAACGTTGGCCACGTAGTTTATTCTTCACGGACGGGAACAAAAAAAATCATTGGGTGCCAAATCAGGAGTGTACGGTGGTTAGTTGTTCGGTCCGATGTGTGAGAGCTCGCGTTGTCATGGCGAAGAATGATCTTGCGTCGCTGGTTATTTTTTCTTATTTCTTCAAGTACTTCTTGCAAACGAATAATTTTGAATCATTTAGAACTGGCCGTAGAACTAGAGAATTCGAGTCACATACCCATTGGTCCTATAAAAGAAACGACTATTTGCTTCCAAACGCATTTTGCGCGAACAACTTTTGATGGATTTGGCTCATTCTGACTAATGCTGTTTACTTTCGGGCGCACACGCATAGATCCAAGATTTGCCATCAGTGTAAACACGTATTGAATTTTTTGAGCCTTTCATTGCATCAATCGACAGGAGCCTTTTTTGAGCGACTGACAAATTATGCGGAATCCAATCTCTTTCACGGCTAAATGTTCCTGTAAAATCTTCTGTATGCTTGTCATACTTGTGCCCAGGAATACCTCAATCTTACGGTATGTTAAATGACGATGATGCTTTATCAGTTCGCGCACAGTATCGATGTTTTTTAACGTAACAACCGATTTTAGAGGACCTTCTTTAAATTCGTCCATGATCGAACAACAACCACGATTGAATTTACAAAAACAGTGATATACAGTAGTTTTAGATGATGCTTCATCGCCAAAAATCGATATGAATTGATCGATGCACTGTTTGTTGATATAATACACCTCGAAAGGCGTAGTAAATCATCGTACGAAAATTCTTATGATATAATCATGCTATTGATTATAATGATTATTTAATATATCCTAATAATATTAATTCTATCGATTCTGCTATTAATTCTAAACATATTTTGTGCAACATGTTATATACCTAAACCCAGCGGTTTTACCGATACCCTCCATTTTCTAAAACAATATCGAAATTGCACACGCTATTATACAGTGTCATATATTATTTATTTTTTGATGTAGCATTATCATTTTTGGTAAGAATAAATATGACTTAACTAATGCAAATAAACAAAATTTGTGTACGATATACAGGGTGCCTAAAACAACTGAGATAAATGAAAAAAAATCAAAACACCATATCTCAATTTTTTTAAATAGAATGTCTAATATTTTTTCATACTTCTATTCTTCGTATACATGTCCTCTACCTATATGTCATAATTTTCGAGATTTTTTCATTTTTGTTTATAATATTTCGTTTTAAATGGAATTCACCTTAGGCTTTATGTTATTATTAAACTATTAAATAAAGTCATGTTCAGGTAAATAATAAAAACTGCTGTGTTTTTATGACTTGATCTCGCCAAAGTGTAATTTTAAAAATTCAATGTTTTATATTTAAGCACAATTTGTGTTATCAATTTGTTTCCTTTTTAATTTGTTTTTAGAATTCGAAAATATTTAATAGATCTTTAAAGTTACGCGCGACCGCTGCCGCAATAAATAACCGCGTGCCCGCTTGAAGGTTAACTCCACAACTAAGTATTTCTCGTCGACCACAGTATCGCCATCCATATAATTCGAGCTTTAACCTGAACACTGTAAAAAACTTCACTGGCATGAAGGGAGCGTGTCGCTGCAGGAACTGCGAGAATATTTGTTGTTTGTAGTCGTAAACGACCAGAAAAGCCACAACTAGTAAGAGGGTTTCTGTTTAAGCTACTGAAGATTTGTTTCTTAGATATCTGGAATGGACTTATTTGCTGTTTTCTCTTGGTAAGTACTCGAAACATTACTAAATTAGTTAAGATGGTCAGGATTATTACCGGGGAATCAAAAGTAATACGACTTGACGATTAAACTAATACAATAACACAGGACCCGATAGGGAAACAAACAATTATAAATATATAGCAACTAATAGAAATAGTTTATTTAAATTAATTGAAATGCTCCACATTACACAAGAAAAAAAATGCAATATATATATATATATATATATATATATATATATATATATATATATATATATATATATATATATATATATATATATATATATGTATTGGGTTTTTTCTGGGAGTACATCCGGTTGTCGGGTTGGTCCCTGTCGGGAGCTTGCAGACGTTTCGCCAAAATCTCATTTGGCATCTTCGGTGCTTACTGTCGCGAGGTTCGTGACTGTCTGAGAGATATCGGTTCGTCGTGTAATATTTATGTCTTCTGACCTCGGTCTTAGTCGGTACCGATTGGCTGGCACTGGCGCTAGCTCCACCCCCTGAGGCGTTTGCAACTTCTTTGTCGGACAACGATGCACAGCAGGCAGAACTCAACAACATAACGAACACTCTAAAACAAAACGGCTACTCAAAAAGACAATCAACCGTGCAATACAACTACACCAAACACAAAAAACGACAGAACAAGCCGAATAGACATTCAACGTAATATTGCCATACATCAAAGGAACAACGGACCGTATCGGAAGACTTTTAAGAAAACACAATATAAGGACAGCATACAAACCTCACCGAACAATAGGCGCATCCTTGAGAAACCCGAAAGACAAGGTCAGGCTAGAAAATCAAGGAGTGTACCGCATCCCATGCTCAGGCTGTAACAAAATCTACATCGGGCAAACAAACCGAAAAATATCTGCCAGAATAGAGGAACATAAAGTAAGCATACGGAACAAGCAAACAACATCGGCATTATTCCAACACCAACTAGAAACAGGCCACAAAATTAACTTTGATGATTGCAACGAAATAGCCAACATAAACCATTTTCGGACACGTCTGGTCAGAGAAGCCATAGAGATCGAAAAGCAGGGAAGCCTAAACAAGAGGGACGACGCTCTACACTTGCCGCCAACGTGGAAAAGCGTTCTTAGACCAGCAGACCCGGACAGCACAACATCCAGAGCACGACTGGAAACAAAGACGTTGCAAACGCCTCTCAGACAGTCACGAACCTCGCGACAGTAAGCACCGAAGATGCCAAATGAGATTTTGGCGAAACGTCTGCAAGCTCCCGACAGGGACCAACCCGACAACCGGATGTAATCCCGGAAAAAACCCAATACATGTTTTTCCATCCGTGAAACAGTACGCACAAACATATATATATATATATATATATATATATATATATATATATATATATATATATATATATATATATATATATATATATATATATATATATATATATATACTAGTTAATTCAGGAGGAAATGTCAATATTTCAGATACATATTCACGAACCGAAAATGAACATACAAATTTCTATATACATGGATCCTATTCTCAATTGTTACATAGATACAGGGGTAAACAAAAATTAAATTGTTTAAGATTTTTGTAATATTACTTTTATGATAGCCTGTTAGGCTACGTTTTGTAGTTTTCAAAAAATACCATCGTTTACTTCCAAACACTTGTCAGCTCTCTTATGAACAGCTCGGGTTGCTCCGTGAATGGATTCGGGTTTGTTCCTTATAATTGCTGCTGTTTTAGTGCTCTAGTGTCTATTTTAGTTGCATATACCAAAGATTTATCTCACCCCCAAAGATAGTAATCCAGAGGATTAAGGTCTGGTGATCTAGCTGGCCAATTGTGCAGATCACTTCGTACAATCCACCAGCTTGTGAAGTTATTGTTTAAGAAATTTGTCACTTGTAAGCTGCACTGTAAAGGGACTCCATCATGTTGTAAGTACTTGTTTTGTTGTATATTAAGTAGAACATTTTCTACCATGTTTTGCAAATGTTCTCTAGAAAATGTAGGTCAACTTCTCCTGTGCAATGACCTTCGAATATGAATGAAATGATTAATTTATTTTTTAGCATACCATACCACACATTAAAGCTATATCGATGATGCAAATTGTCTTCAGCCGTAGCGTGAAGGTTTTCATCGGATCATCGATGTTTATTATGAAGATTAATTAATCTTAATAATATTAATTAATTATTTTTAAGATTATATATATATATATATATATATATATATATATATATATATATATATATATATATATATATATATATATATATATATATATATATATATATATATATATATATATATGGGTGAGCCAAAAAAACTAATATATCGAATATGGTCTTAAAAGGGGCCTATTTAAAATTCTCCCATTGGAAAACATTTTTAGTTGCATTTTAAAAGGTGTTGGTGGTGGCCATTTGAAATTTTCCGTTTAAACAACACGCAAAAAAAAGGTCCTCATTAAAAATGCTATCACTTTTGAACCATTTGGGATACAAATTTTTCCTCGGTATATTCTTGTATGGCATTAAATTCTCTAAAATTACTCGAATTGACAAGTTTCGGGTTCGATCAATAACACAGGTTAACAAATATAAACTTTTTTGAGGTAACATTAATGCAAATAGGAATTATTTTCTAATGCTAAATGTGAAAATGATAACATAATTACTGTAGCGCGTAGAATTTTTCATGTATTGTGTCTTCTCAAAGGAAATTTGGAGTCCTACTGGAGTTGGTCTGCTGTTTTTTTTAGGATTCCAATCTGTTTCTGTGCCGTTAATATATCTTGAGCCAAAATTGCTAGATCATCAACAAACGCCAGACAATCAATTTTGATGTTGATTCTCCCCAGTTTAATGGGCTGGTCAATATTCAGGGCCGACTTTTTTTTACACCCTTCTGTATTACTTTTTCTAGAACACAGTTGAATAAGAGCGCCGAGAGTCCATCCCCTTTTCTAACTCCAGTTTTAATTTCGAAGGGCTCTGAGATGTCACCCATTAATTAAACTTTTGACCTTGTGTTAGTTTATGTTGCTTTAATAATTGCCAGCGTTTTCAGATCTAGTCATTTTTCTTTCAAAATTCGGAATAAAGATTCGCCGTCAATAGAATCACATGCTTTTTGAAATCCACAAATGTACAGACGATATTTATATTGTACAGTTTTTGATGTCTTTAGATCAACTTTAGATTCAACTTTAGATATTGGTCTTAGGATCAACTTTAGATTCGGGATCTGTTCAGGGCAGGATCTGCCCGGTCGAAAGCCTGCTTGATATTCACCAATTTTAGGTTCTAACTGTCCCTGTGCTCTGTCCAGTAGACATTGAGATAGAATCTTGTAACAAACTGAGAGAAGAGATATCCCTCTGTAGTTGTTCACATCCGTTCTATCTCCTTTCTTGTATAGTGGATGGATTAGAGCATCTTTCCAATCTTCTGGAATCCGTTCGGTTCGCCAAACTTCTTGTAGAATTTTGGTTCATTCCTTGATTGTACCTGGGCCAGCGGATTTCAAAAGTTCAGCAGTGATTCCGTCTTCACCAGAACCATTGCTATTTTTAAGCCGCTTGATTTGCCCAATTATTTCATCTTCATTCGGTGGTAATTAATCTGGGTTTGTTTGTTTAAGGTTTAGTGTTGGTAATTTGTTTAAGGGCTCAGGACAGTTTATTATTTGTTCAAAATATTTCGCAAATTCTTTGCAATTATCTTGGTTATTTAGAGCTAATTGTCCATTTTCCTTTTGGAAGCAAAGACTTTGGGGTTGATAGCCTGTTAGTTTAGTTTTAAATGATTTGTAAGTTTCGGGTGTTACTTTTTTGTATTTTTTATAATATATACATATATATATATATATATATATATATATATATATATATATATATATATATATATATATATATATATATATATATATATATATATATATATAATATATATATATTATTCAGTGTTTTATTTCCTAACATTTTTGTAATCAGTTAAAAAAAAATCACACAACCATTAACTTATAAAAATGTTAGTAAATTTTAAAAAATATATGGAATATAAAACTTCTAATTATCTACCTATTATCTACCAAATATTAGACGTGGACCATTCTTCATTATAGAGTCGAATAACAAATGGGATGACCAACGAGATGGAATTAACTCGTTTGGCAACGTACCAAAGACTGTTCAGTTAAAATTCGCGAACTACCAAATCATCGTTTATTTATTGGACAATACGTAGAGGTCCTTATGGCCACTTTTACTAGTTTTATAGAAAATATGTAACATATAAACTAATCTTCTTGTATAATTTATTGGATGGGTTTATGCTTTTTAATAATGCATCTATAAAGTTTTAACACATGATACGGATCCATCATGTGCTAAATTCAGAACAATTTCTATTCCCAACATTAAGAACTCATTATTTTATAAAAACTAAATAGTCTCACTAAGGTATTGTATATAGAAATATTCCCACAGGGCCTGTACCGGACCATCGCGGTCTAAGGCCTGTGAGTTCTTTTTTCGTGTTCAGGGCAAGATTATGCAAACCTTTAGAGAGTGTGTGTGACACCAATGACTCGAATAATTTCATCCTTTAGTTCAGAAATCGATTGCGGATTGTTCTTACAGACATGGCTTTTCATGTAACTCTAAAGAAAATGGTCTAACGCTGTGACATCACATGATATTGATGGCCAATTAACATCACTGTTTTTTGCAACAACTCGTCCAGGAAATTTTCCTTTCAATAAATCAGTTGTTTTTTTGGTAATTGTTATTTTTTAGGCTCTAATATTGAAATAAAAAAAAAAGAAATATGCAGTTTTAGCTGCATAGCTTTTTTTTTTAAATTTCATAGCCCGTAAGCATACGAATTTTTGAGTCTAAAAAATTAACTCGTAATTTTAGAGAATTTAATGCCATACAAGAATATACCGAGGAAAAATTTGTATCCCAAATGGTTCAAAAGTGATAGCATTTTTAATGAGGACCTTTTTTTTGCGTGTTGTTTAAACGGAAAATTTCAAATGGCCACCACCAACACCTTTTAAAATGCAACTAAAAATGTTTTCCAATGGGAGAATTTTAAATAGGCCCCTTTTAAGACCATATTCGATATATTAGTTTTTTTGGCTCACCCATATATATATATATATATATATATATATATATATATATATATATATATATATATATATATATATATATATATATATATATATATATATATATATATGGGTGAGCCAAAAAAACTAATATATCGAATATGGTCTTAAAAGGGGCCTATTTAAAATTCTCCCATTGGAAAACATTTTTAGTTGCATTTTAAAAGGTGTTGGTGGTGGCCATTTGAAATTTTCCGTTTAAACAACACGCAAAAAAAAAGTCCTCATTAAAAATGCTATCACTTTTGAACCATTTGGGATACAAATTTTTCCTCGGTATATTCTTGTATGGCATTAAATTCTCTAAAATTACGAGTTAATTTTTTAGACTCAAAAATTCGTATGCTTACGGGCTATGAAATTTAAAAAAAAAGCTATGCAGCTAAAACTGCATATTTCTTTTTTTTTTATTTCAATATTAGAGCCTAAAAAATAACAATTACCAAAAAAACAACTGATTTATTGAAAGGAAAATTTCCTGGACGAGTTGTTGCAAAAAACAGTGATGTTAATTGGCCATCAATATCATGTGATGTCACAGCGTTAGACCATTTTCTTTAGAGTTACATGAAAAGCCATGTCTGTAAGAACAATCCGCAATCGATTTCTGAACTAAAGGATGAAATTATTCGAGTCATTGGTGTCACACACACTCTCTAAAGGTTTGCATAATCTTGCCCTGAACACGAAAAAAGAACTCACAGGCCTTAGACCGCGATGGTCCGGTACAGGCCCTGTGGGAATATTTCTATATACAATACCTTAGTGAGACTATTTAGTTTTTATAAAATAATGAGTTCTTAATGTTGGGAATAGAAATTGTTCTGAATTTAGCACATGATGGATCCGTATCATGTGTTAAAACTTTATAGATGCATTATTAAAAAGCATAAACCCATCCAATAAATTATACAAGAAGATTAGTTTATATGTTACATATTTTCTATAAAACTAGTAAAAGTGGCCATAAGGACCTCTACGTATTGTCCAATAAATAAACGATGATTTGGTAGTTCGCGAATTTTAACTGAACAGTCTTTGGTACGTTGCCAAACGAGTTAATTCCATCTCGTTGGTCATCCCATTTGTTATTCGACTCTATAATGAAGAATGGTCCACGTCTAATATTTGGTAGCAGATAATTAGAAGTTTTATATTCCATATATTTTTTAAAATTTACTAACATTTTTATAAGTTAATGGTTGTGTGATTTTTTTTTAACTGATTACAAAAATGTTAGGAAACAAAACACTGAATAATATATATATATATATATATATATATATATATATATATATATATATATATATATATATATATATGTATATATTATAAAAAATACAAAAAAATAACACCCGAAACTTACAAATCATTTAAAACTAAACTAACAGGCTATCAACCCCAAAGTCTTTGCTTCCAAAAGGAAAATGGACAATTAGCTCTAAATAACCAAGATAATTGCAAAGAATTTGCGAAATATTTTGAACAAATAATAAACTGTCCTGAGCCCTTAAACAAATTACCAACACTAAACCTTAAACAAACAAACCCAGATTAATTACCACCGAATGAAGATGAAATAATTGGGCAAATCAAGCGGCTTAAAAATAGCAATGGTTCTGGTGAAGACGGAATCACTGCTGAACTTTTGAAATCCGCTGGCCCAGGTACAATCAAGGAATGAACCAAAATTCTACAAGAAGTTTGGCGAACCGAACGGATTCCAGAAGATTGGAAAGATGCTCTAATCCATCCACTATACAAGAAAGGAGATAGAACGGATGTGAACAACTACAGAGGGATATCTCTTCTCTCAGTTTGTTACAAGATTCTATCTCAATGTCTACTGGACAGAGCACAGGGACAGTTAGAACCTAAAATTGGTGAATATCAAGCAGGCTTTCGACCGGGCAGATCCTGCCCTGAACAGATCCCGAATCTAAAGTTGATCCTAAGACCAATATCTAAAGTTGAATCTAAAGTTGATCTAAAGACATCAAAAACTGTACAATATAAATATCGTCTGTACATTTGTGGATTTCAAAAAGCATGTGATTCTATTGACGGCGAATCTTTATTCCGAATTTTGAAAGAAAAATGACTAGATCTGAAAACGCTGGCAATTATTAAAGCAACATAAACTAACACAAGGTCAAAAGTTTAATTAATGGGTGACATCTCAGAGCCCTTCGAAATTAAAACTGGAGTTAGAAAAGGGGATGGACTCTCGGCACTCTTATTCAACTGTGTTCTAGAAAAAGTAATACAGAAGGGTGTAAAAAAAAGTCGGCCCTGAATATTGACCAGCCCATTAAACTGGGGAGAATCAACATCAAAATTGATTGTCTGGCGTTTGTTGATGATCTAGCAATTTTGGCTCAAGATATATTAACGGCACAGAAACAGATTGGAATCCTAAAAAAAAACAGCAGACCAACTCCAGTAGGACTCCAAATTTCCTTTGAGAAGACACAATACATGAAAAATTCTACGCGCTATAGTAATTATGTTATCATTTTCACATTTAGCATTAGAAAATAATTCCTATTTGCATTAATGTTACCTCAAAAAAGTTTATATTTGTTAACCTGTGTTATTGATCGAACCCGAAACTTGTCAATTCGAGTAGTAAAATATGTTTTTTTCTTTGAAACAAAACAGTAAATAAAAGAACCATAAACAACATTCAGAATAGCTCGTGCTCCAAATATAAAACACCGGCCTGTATCAAAAAGAGAAAAAAAAGGAAAAAGTTTACGACGACCCACCATAAACCAGAAATTTACCTGTATAAAATTATATAGTATAACGTCGACGGTACAAAATATGTTTTCATTAAGTTAATAGAAGATATATTTTCCGTGCGGGCCTGCCGTTATGAAGAGTAATGCGAACAGACGGAAAATCTGTGACGGGAGAAAAATCTGACGCCGCGCGTCCAACGAAAACTGTGCCGTCGTAAAATTTCATTTGCATCATCGGAAAATCAAATCTGCATGCGGTAGGGCGGACCGTGGGCGTGCGTGATACATTTTGAGCTGTTTTTAATTCGGTTTCACGGCATTTATAGCCGACAAATCGAGTTAGTTCCCATAAAACGACATGGAATACGGTTCGCAACTATGGAGGTGAGATATATCGCCAAGAATAATGAAGTTAACTGAGCGTCGGAAAAATGTTAAAAAAATAACGGCGGTGAACGAGATATGGCTCATGAAGGCGAATTATTGTGTGGCACAACAAAATACACATATACTCGTGAAATATATACACATTTACAGCGGCGGTTCGTGGGGGAAAAACACGTGGGGCACGTATAACCAAATTTTGGAATGGCGATAGAGAAATGCGTCGCAACCAAAAATTTTACTTTATATCTTAGTATCATACACACACTTTGCAATGCAGAAATGCGAGTGAAACTGTCGAACATCAAATTTTCAAAAAGTTACCTAGATAATAATTTTTTTCTAAACTGACCATAGGACCATGACCATTAAATCTGTTTGTAGTTGAAATCCATCCTCCTAAATTTCTGAGCAGCAAACTGGTCGATGACTTGATCATTAAAATTTGTAATTGACTTCACAAGTTTTTTTCAATTGATAGCATTGCTAACGCGCCCAGCCGTTCCTGACCCATAGTGTTCCTTAGAAATGTTTTAATTCATTTGAGGGTAGACAAACATTTTTCGCTTTCCACCGTCACCATAGGGACGGTACAGAAAACAGTCAGTAAACAGAAGACAGTCACTAAATGTTGATGTTAAATTGTTTTAGATAAACATGTGTAACAGAGGCACAGCCCCACTGTGTTTCATAAAATCGTCCCGTGCGTACATGACCGAGAGTTCATTTTTTAACTAATTTACGTTTACAAAAAGGTTACACACAGTTTTAATATCGTCATTTGGAAAGACGGCTCGATATTCACCAAATTTTTTAGTTTAACATAAATTTACAACAGTTCTGTATACCTCGAAACTAAAACGTTGATGAACCTGTATAGTTAACCCTCAAGAGAAGCACTTGTATGCCTCCCTATTCCCGATCAGGAGCACATATGTTTTTGATTATTAATATATTTTGATTACATTATTATCCAATTTAATATATTTGTTTTTAAATTTAAACCTCAATCAGTATATATAGAATGTTCCAAAAAATAATAATATTAGTAATACCATCGAAAAAATCAACAAAAATTAAGAAAAAAATGTTAAAATGAGATGTTCTATTCAAACTATCATATCTAGGCGGAATTAATAGATTAAAGCTTTCTTCTAATGGCATTTAAAAGGGGACTTAATGTACTTTTAGACACTTATTACATAATTTTGCTCTATTTTAACAAATATATTTATTTAGTTAGGTAAAGTTCACTGGTATGATGACTTATCATAATTTTTGGCTATGAGTTTCTTAGATTCTTTGTCTATTTCTAACTCGCTTAGCAGATATGCGCTCTCAGACGTTAAACTCGAAATATTTGTTAACGTTCTGGTGACAGCTGAAGAAGTCAACATTAATAGTAACTCTATATCAATATTTAGTTAGTAGTATTAATAGTAACTTTTATATCTTCTTATTAAAGCATCTCCGTGTATATATATATATATATATATATATATATATATATATATATATATATATATATATATATATATATATATATATATATATATATATATATATATATATATAAAAAAATGTTGTCATAAGTGTAAAGACCATATATAAGTTTTATAACAAAACTATTTTTATTTATATTTTTTCCTTGCAATTAAAAAGTTATATAAAATTGAAACTAAAGTTTTAAACCTAGTACCGATGACGCCCCGGCAGTTCCCGAAATAACCCGAGCGCATGTGACGTCATCTCAACATTACAAACAGCTGATACGAGTGTTTTAGTTTTTAATGAACTTATACTTGGTATTATCAACAGTATATTGATAAATTTATTGAAAATGTCAAATCTAATTAATTATCGGGCCTGTTTCATACCATTTTGTACAAAAACAACTACCAAAAAAATGTTTTTAAATGTGCCATAAGATAATAAACGTTGAAATGAATGGTTCCAGGCACCACCGTCAAATATTCACAAAATATTATTATTTGTAACATTATATCAATTTTTTATGTCTGAGTATTTATTACCTGAAGAAGCTACATAATCGTGACATCGAGTGTCTTGAACTTGTCTTAGGTTTTCATTAATAATTAAGGTAACTGTATAAGCTTTACTCAGAACTTTATGTTCCCGACATACAAGTCCTTTCACCGTGCCAATACAATTTTTGCAGTTAAATTGAACATAACTTATAGCCTTGTTACCGTAACTTTCGCGTGATCCTACAAATAATTTAATTATATTTAATAGAAATATTTTCTTTCTTATTTGCATTTACATAATAATTTTATAAAAAACTCAAATTCATGCTCTAGCACCTCGAATTTCAACTGAATTGTCAATTTGTCATTTGTGTCGAATGTCATTTTTGAGAAAATCTGTGACCATAAAAAATCCACACCAAGTATATTGTTAGAATTGATCTTTATGAATCCTTTGTTAAACATTACTGATTTAAAATAGTAACGAACAATTTTTTTTTCAATAATTTTCAAAATTTCAATAATTTTGATAGTGTAAAAGCCGTTGACAGTACTTACGCAAAAACACTTTAACATAATGACGTCACAAACATTCCAGCTAATCGAGGTGCTTTCGTAGTCACGTGATTTTATTTGGAATTGATATACATTTTAATTCATTTATAATTGTAAACATTTTTAAAGTTTTAATATTTTAAAATAAAGTCAAAAATCGATATTATTTTTTATTCAAAAACCCAATTGCGTGTAAAGTTAAGGTTAGTTAATAATTGATTATGATCTGTTCATTAATTAAGGGATAATCCTTTAACAGTTTAGTATAATATTATTTCCACATAACATCCACGGATGTTAATTTAATTAATACAATTATTTATAACTATTATTGAACTTAATTATCTAAAGTATCGCTATTATCCACTTGGTTTATTTGCAAAAAAAATACTTCAATAATAACAATAACGCATCTGTTTTGTTTCTCTTTTATTTTCCCAGCCAGTCTACGTGAACAGGCAATATTTGTATATCAAATTAGGTTTTCAATTCAATTTAGTCCCTTATTTTGTTAAAAGTTGTTTTGTTTTCTGTTCCAGGAGCATTTCTGGCATCCAATCGACGATACAAAGAAGCAGCCGCGATGTACGAGAAGGCAGCCGAATTGCGCCAAGATGACTACGAGCTGGCAGTTGCGGCTGCTACGGCCATGAGGAAAGCGGGGAGACAAGATGATGCGGAACGATGGTATCGCAGAGCTGTGCATATGAAACCAACGGTATTTGATTACTTTGATTTTTGCATAGACACATTCACACTCTAAAGTCTTTGTCTGCATTTATGTTTTCTTGTACAAAACGTTTCTAACCTCTGTCCATCGAATTTCTCTTCTTTCGACTGCTTGTCGTACTTGGTTTGCTCATTTTATGTTCAAGTTGTCTCTTCATTCATTTCTTTTAGTGGTCTTATATATATGATTGTAATGTTCCTGATTTTAACTCTGCTTGTGATTTATCTACGAAAGTTTCCGTTCTATATCCAAATTATTCCTGTCCGCTGCTTAACTATTTTTAACATTTGCTTTATCTCCGATCTCACTAATTTGTAGCAGGGGTAGTCTTCTTCTCTATTGGTTTGTAGAAATTATGTCTACTTCACTTTCTTTTCTTTTATTTTTTTTTTTTCGTTTTTTTTGTGCCCAAGTGATGGACAAAATTTTCTCTGTATATGTATTTAAGGTTTTCAATACACTATATCTTTCTCTTATTGCTTCGGGTATACTTTTTTTCATTCAGTCGCAACCACAATATTAACAAGTACCGCCCGAGACCGGTTTCTGGCTTTATAAACCTTCATCGATCGGACTCAGGTCGATATTTAAAGGACTGAAGGAGTACTAGACTAGACTTTAAGTTGGTTTTTAAGATAGTCTTCGAGATCCATCTTATATTTCTTGTAATTGTACCCCGAAACGGGGCTGAATTTTGTACGTTTTGGCGGCCTCTTGTTGACCCAGCTGAAGGAACAGCTACAGTCTGAGATCAAATGTTTCAATATTTTTGCGAAAATGGTGTAAGTAACAACCGCTCAGCGCCATCCAACGGCGAAAATTCGTAGTATAATCTGCAAAACGTCGTATCAGTTTCCATAGAGTCCTCACAGGAATTTTGAGATTTTATAATGATTTTATATATTTTTTCAAAGCTCGTCAATTACTAAATAAGTACTAATCGACCACTAAAATGGCCAGATGGAGCAAAATCTGGTATATAAATCAATCTTAATCTCTTAAAAGTTTCAATAATACCTTCCTTTCGCTACAACTAAAGGCAATGTACTGCTCAACCAACATAGCTTGGCCTCTAAGATGCGCAAAAGAAAGAGTGAGATCATTGTCTAATAGAGACAGGGAACGGAGAGTTTCTCGAGTATACAGTCCATGCAACAATTTTTCGGAATAACGTTTCAGTTAAGTAAGTTTATAATAATTAACGACACAACCAAAATTAAATATTAATAATGGCAAATAAAATACAATTATTTGTTCAAATTCACTGTATTTTAAATTGCGTCTGGATGAGATTTACCAATAGATATTTATTGACATCCAAACAGGTAGTATTTTTATTACATATAGGGTCATAGGGATGCATCTTAATTAGCATATGCATTATATGTAACAATAAAATAGAATATAAGTAATAATGAACTAACAATATCTATACATTAATGACTACTTAACCTAAATAAGGGTAATAATATCAATAATATGAAATAATATTTTTCAGACACATTTACATTATAAAATTTACAAATTAACATAACTTTTATTATTTTCAATAGTTACGTTTTATTTATTCCTCATAAATCGCTTTCCTCTAGGTCTGATCCATCACTTTCGTCGATATCTAAATCAGAATCGTTTTCGCCCAAATTAATAATGATTTCACAATCGCATCTATTGTTGGTTTCTTCAAAATATACCGTTGCCCCAACCGGTTTCATATTCTTTCATTTCGGCCCAAACCAACTTGATGTGACGATATGGGACGATCTGGACGATATGGTGGCATTTGCAATACATCTTGACTTTTGCATTCAAAATTTCGTCTATTTCATATCTGTTGTGCCTTGGTTTATAGATTGTTATAACATTGTAGAGTTGTGTCCACTTAATACTTTGTTTTTTAACTTTTAATTATAAACGGCATTTTAATATTGACAACTTTTAATAACACACAATTTATCACAAGTTTTAAATTTTCTGAGCGGATTGTACTTAACCGATGTGAACACCACGAATGCACTGCTTCGAATGAGCTCTCGGGCGTTAGGCTACTGCGCATCCAAACCTCGAACACCAAGCTATGTTGGTCGAGCTGTAGTACCATTCAAGGGATAAGATGTTAGACGTACAAGAGATAAAACTCGTAAGTAACAGTCCAGGATTGATGATGATGAATGATTCAGCAATTAAAAGTGATAACAAAAGTTACTAAAATGGTAGGAAATGCCGGCTTAATAAATAAAATTTAAACAATTGTACGCGCATTTTGCTAGCCATGTTAACATCATCATAAGATAATTTAATCAATCAAATCAGATTAAATCATATCCTGATAATGCTAACATGGTTAGCCAAAGGCGCGTCGACAAGTTTAAAAAAAGTGATTTGGTGTTTAGTGGTAAATCTCTTCAAGTTTAAAGTTTTACATGAAACTTCCAAGAGAAGAATTGATGGATGAATATCATTATCAATCCCTTTGAGGCAAAAAACACGTTTTGCAAATATATATGAAGGCAATTCTTATCAATCAAAAACTGCTGTGTAAGGACAATAATTTGTAAACCATCTTAGTACGCTGTTAACTGTACAATTTAAAAGCCTTTAAAACTAAACTTTCTAAAGTTCTTTATCAATGTAATTTATCAATGTCATTCATTTATCTGCTCTCCTCCCGGAAAACTACCCCTATTAACATTTCAATGAGAATAAAAAATTGGAAAGCAGGTGTCTAAGCGACGTAATTGGATGAATTTTAAGACAGAGTTTAACCGCGAAAAAAAGCTAATTGCATTTTTATATTATCCAGACCGTTTTCGTTTTATTTAAATTTAATTTAGAACCCCGGCGAATTTCCTTCGGCGGTCGATAACCGCCATCGTCTCACGGGGTCCAGAATTTTAATTATATTAATTTTTTTTTGCTGAACATTCTCGTTAAATTGTATTTTTACCTGGATTTTTAAGTTAATATAAATTCGGTCTCCTGAAGGTTTTTATTTCCTAAGGTAACATTTAAATTGCTTTAGGTTTCTATTCTGTAATAAATACTAGCTCTAAATATAGATTTAAATAAGTCATTTCTGCTAGAAATTAATTTGGAAACTTTTGCTTGGAGAAATTAAACAATTTCTCTAAACTCGGGCTGCTTCTTAATAATATCTAACTGGAATAATAAATTCGGAAGTAACAAAAAGCTTACAGCATTGCTCAAAAATATTTAGTAACAAAAAGTTTTTTGTTAAGCTTATATATTTATTATATACTATGTGTGTAAACAAAGTAATGTGATTGATGATATAGCGTTCTATCTGGCAACACTGTTCTATGGCTTCCCCTTTGACTGGGACATTACTACATCTGATGCTTCTTCAGTACGAGTTTTAACTCCCTAGAGAACTATTGTGTTACACTTTGTGGGCCTTAGCGATTCTTTTAGGGAACCAAATTTTCCCAGTGCGTTCTGAAAATCAATGACAACAATTTCGAGCAAAGAGACGGTATGAATTCATCTGATGTAATGATTCGTTCCAAAAAACGGGAATAATTTTCAATCCGCCCCAAAAAAGCAAGACATATTTCTCTTCTGATGTCTTTTTCATCCTGTGAAGGGATAATTTTTTTCGGAAACATTTCCACGCAGATATTACTCATCCCCAATTCAATGGTCAAATTCTGATAAACGGTTGTATGAGCCAAATTAATCTCACCCATCCCTTCAATTGGAGGGCTTATGTGTGCCTTTTGATGTTCAGTCTTATCAGGGTACCAACAGATGCTCTCCCGTCAAGAATAGAGAGACTCTATCCACAGTCAATAACCTCTATTTTCGCCGACTTCCCGTCGGATGGCGCATACATGATATGTTAGATTTCTTTGGACAGCGTTGTTGGCTGTGGATAGTCTCCCTATTCTTGAAGGGAGAGCATGTGTCGGTACCCTGACGAGCCTGAACATCAAAAGGCACACATATGCCCTCCAATTGAAGGGATGGGTGCCCTCCAATTAAAAGGATGGATGTTCATTGAGGCGTAGATACAGGTTGTTGTGTGTTCAGGTTGGGTGTATGTGACGCTCAGCTACTGTCATCTCATTGGACGCTGTCCAAAGAAATCTGACATTTCATATATATATATATATAGAGAGCGAGAGAGAGAGAGAGAGAGAGAGAAAGAGAGAGAGAGAGAGTCAATCAAAAAGTCTCCATACGCTAGACATTTTTTATTTTCTTTTTTTTTCGTTTTTTATTTAAGTTTAGTAGGAAATATCTTTCAAAGTATTTATCGGCAATCTCCTAAGAAGTAATAAAAATAAAACTAAATTTGTTTCAAACTCTTTATTTGAACAATGAAAAATAAAAAACTATATCGCAAAAATCTCCATACGCTTTAGTAAAATGCTATTCAGCATCATTAGTTATTAATAGTCTATCAAGTTGGCAAGTGTCAAATTTCGCTTAAAACAAATGAATACTTCTTTAAAAGTGTGACTTATAAATTTGTGTTTTCGCAGTTGAATCAAAATGAGTTATAAAAATTGCGAAGTTCCAATTTGTGTTTCCAAGTCCTTTAAAAATATTGCCAAAATAATTGGAAAATCACATGCCACTGTACAGTACGTAATAAATCAGTAAAAGGGCGACCGGTTCCAATAATGTGCGGCGACGGTCTGGTTGTCCCAGAAAGTCGACTGCCCGGGAAGAGGCTAGTGTTCTGAAAAAGATTAGAATCAATTCTAAAACAAGCACTCCAAAACTTGGAGAACAAATCAAGGAAGAGTTCTCAAAAAATGTTAGACCTTAAATAACTAGAAATCGAGCGGGTTATAACGGACGCGTTGCGAGAAGAAAACCATTAATTCCAGAAAAAAAAAAAATCGAAAAAACGTTCACAATTTAGCAGAGAATATGCTTGCTAATAAAACCAATGAGTTTTGGGAAAGCGTTATCTTTAACAGCAAAACAAAAATAACCTTTTTGAGTCGGATGGCTGGAATAAAGTCTGGTGAAACAAATACAGCTTTAAAAATTGAAAAATGTTTGTCCTACCGTGAAACAAGGAGGAGGTAATGTTTTATTGTGGGAATGCATGCCCGCCAATGAAATAGACTATTTAGTTTTCATTGACGGTATTATGAACCAACATGGCTATCTAAACATTTAAGGAATCATTTAAAGCAAAGTGTTCAAAAACTTGACCTTGAGGGTCGCTATTTATTTTACCAAACACTCCCAAGCACACTGCTAGACTTGTACATGAATGAATGATCCATAATGTCCGCCAACAACTTTATACATCTCCCCAATCACCTGACATTAACCCAATAGAACACCTGTGATAAGAAATAAAGCGTCGCGTGAGAAAACACCAAGTTAGAAATAGCGAAGATATCAAAAATTAAATAAGGCAAAAGTGGGAGAACATTACAAAAAGCTTAATGCCATCATTAAAGCAAATAGCAGTTGTGCAAAATATCAGCGTTCAAGAAAGTTGTAATTTAGCATAAGAAATTTTTCATTATTCAAATAAAGTGTGTACAATCAAAAAGTCAAACGACTTTGGTTTTATTTTTACTATTCCTTAGGAGGTTGCCGATATTTACTTTGAAGATATTTTTAATTAAATTTAAGACAAAAAAAATATAAAGAAAAAAGACTAGTGTATGGAGACTTTCTTGACTATATTATATATATATATATTATATATATATATATATATATATATATATATATATATATATATATATATATATATACCGTGTGTCCCAGCCAAATGGAATAAATTCGTTAATAAATAAATGGGGGCGTGTTCGAAAAAACGCTCGAACACGTCGATTGGTATTTTTAGATGCCCATTTTTTTCAACAAAAATTTTTTATACGGGATGTGTCATGTAACAGTGGCCAATACCAACTTTAACATATTTTATGTAAACGACATATTTCATGTAAAATATCCTAGACTTATCTTCAACTGTTTCGGAAATATTAAGTAATTCTTCGAACATTCTCAGCAAATAGGCAAAGATAAAAAATTCAGGTTTTCAAAGATAGGTATTTGTTGAATGAAACGTCAAAAAAAATCAACGTGCCTTTTTATATTAGTTTTCTTTGACGTGTGTGATTCATTTGATTTAAACATGGTGTATTTATCAGAGAGTCATAAAATAACTATCTTAATGATGATAGGTTATGGATATAGGACACGAACTCAAGCCGAAGTTATTCGTCTCTTTAGGGAAAAATATCCTGACTTACCACCCATATCCCAAAGTAAGTAAAGTTGAAAAACAATTTAGAGAACTGGGACACGTGAGACAAATTAAGAAGGAAGCAGTGTCGTTGACCGATAACAAAAAATTGGATATGTTTGCATTCCAAGGACAATCCGCATACCTCAACTCGACAAGTTGCCTTGGAAAACAATGTTGGTCGCTCTTCGGTTGCCAGAATATTGAAAGAGAATAAAATGCATCCGTATAAGCTACAGCCTACTCAAGAGCTTAGTGAAGACGACTTCGACAGGAGAATGGAGTTTTGCGAACAAATTATGCACAGAATAGACAACAACCTTCTGAGAGTGGAAAACGTATTATTTTCTGATGAATCTACTTTTACTCTTCATGGGCATGTCAATCGCCAGAACTGTCGTTGTTGGTCGAGAGAAAATCCTCACTGGATGCGGAAAAATTCACACACAAAGACCTGAAAAGATTAATGTTTGGGGCAGGTATTATAGGAGATCAAATAATTGGTCCAATATTTTTCGATCAAAATTTAAATGGGGGTGATTTTGGAGAAAGTCTAAGTAATTTAGACTTTCTCCAAAATCAGCTCATTCCAATCTTATAAATTTGTACCCTAATAGAAGAAATCCTCAATTGCTAGCCGACACAATTTGGTTCCAACAAGATGGAGCACACCCCCCCCCCCCCCCCCCCCCCTTTGATTTAATAATCTTGAAATTTCCACAATTTTGTTTACAGTGTTAAAAAAACGTGTAGTTGCGCATTTTTTCCAACGAAAACCTTTTATACAGGGGTGTGTCATGTAACAGAGGTCAATACCATCTTTCTATTGTGTGTTGTAGCGAATTTCTGTAATCAAATAATTTCAAAATTTTTTTAAAAAAAACCAGTTAATTTTTGCAATAAATCTGGAAACACTTAATATTGCCGAAACAGTTGAAGATAAGTCTAGGATATTTTACATGAAATATGTCCTAGAATTTCTGAAGAATCCAAAAATTAAATAATATACAGGGTATTGTATTTAAAATAAGAAAGTTGGTATTGGCCACTGTTACATGATACACCCTGTATAAAAAAAATTTGTTGAAAAAAAATGCACGAATTTAATCTTTTTGGCTGGGACACACGGTATATATATATATATATATATATATATATATATATATATATATATATATATATATATATATATTCCGGTGGAAATATCAGTTCAATATGAAGAAATCGCCAACAATGTACTTCAAACGGCTGCTTCAATAGCACCAGAGGAAAAATGTCTCAAACAAACAAAAATCTCCAGTGAGACCATTGATTTAATGAAGAAACGGCGATCAATGAGAAATGCAGGTAGTCCCTTTTGGCAGGGGTCGAGTACACTGAGCTCTGCAAAACTATAAGAAAACGTTTCAGAGAGGACACGGGCCGATTCAATATGCAGCTAGTGCAAAAAACCCTGGAAGAAAACAAAGGAATTAACAAAGCTAAACAGAAGCTGAGAAACAAAAGAACGCAAATATATGCTTTAAAGCGTGAGGATGGCACAGTGTGCAGGACGCGTACTCAAATGTTAGAGATTGTCAGAAGGTTTTATTCCCAGTTATATGAAGATCAGAGCCAGTCATGTACAGCAATACCCACGGAAGAACAACATATAATGCCAGATATCCTAGTAAAGGAAGTGACAAGTGCTATAGAATTGATGAGGAGCGGCAAGGCTCCAGGAAAGGATAGTGTAACTGTCGAAATGCTGAAAGCTGGTGGTCGGACGTTACATAAAACACTGGCAAAATTATACTCAAAATGCCTCAAAGAACAAAAAGTACCTGACTTATGGAAAAATGCAGAAGTGATCCTTTTACATAAAAAAGGAGCACAGGAAGATTTATAGAACTACCGTCCAACAAGCCTCCTATCAGTGATGTACAAAGTTTTCACTAAGATAATTTCTAAAAGAATATTTAAAAAATTGAATGACGCACAACCAAGAGAACAAGCAGGATTCAGAAGTGGATTCAGTACAATGGATCACATCCAGGTTGTACAGCAGGTCATAGAAAGGCACAACGAATACACCATGCCACTGTGCTTGGCTTTTATCGACTACGACAAAACATTTGATTCCATCTCAAAGCATGCGATAATGGATGCACTGCTTAGCCAAGGTGTGGAGAGAGCCTATGTAAACCTATTAGAATCGATATATGATGGAGCTACAGCCACAATTCACCTTGATGATCTTGAAGTGGGAATTAATATAGAACGAGGTGTACGGCAGGGTGACGCAATATCGCCTATTCTTTTCTGGCTGGCCTTGAAGAAGTATTCCGTAAACTGGATTGGGAACAGGATGGTGTAAAGATCAATGGTGAAAAACTCAGACCATCTTAGATTTGCAGATGATATTATTCTCATTTCACAAGACCCAAAGGAGCTGCAAAGACGCATACAAGAACTGCAAAGGGCTGGCGAACCATTTGGCTTGAAAATAAACCTGAAAAAGAGTCAGGTTATGTTCAATAACTTCGCTCAGGACAGAAGAATTTCAGTTTTAGGAAGGGATTTAGAGATTGTGGACAGCTTTATATATCTTGGGCAGAGGATTTCCATGGAGGGGAATACCGCCCGGGAGGTGGAACGGCGTGTTAAATGTGGCTGGCAGGCATTTGGTAGGCTCAACATAGTGTTTAAGAGCAGACTCCCACTTTGCCTGAAAAGAAAAGTATTCGATCAGTGCGTTGTACCCGTTATGACATACGGAAGTGAAACCTGGACACTCACATCGCAATCAATTCAAAATCTTCGGGTGGCACAGAGGGGAATGGAAAGATGTATGCTTGGCATTACAAGACGAGACAGAAAGTCTGCGCATGGATCAGGGAACAAACAAAAGTCTGTGACATCATTGGAAGAGTAAAACAGTTGAAATGGAGATGGGCAGGCCATATAGCGAGGCGATGGGACGACAGATGGACCAAGACAGTCCTGGAGTGGATACCGCTTGATCGCAAACGTCCGCGAAGAAGACCGAAAGCACGATGGATTGATGACATCGTTAAGTATATTGGACCCGAGTGGCAGAGGAAAGCCGAGGACCGTGAAGGTTGGAAGCATGCTGAAGAGGCCTTCATCCTGCAGTAGATCGATACGGGCTGATGATGATGATGATATATATATATATATATATATATATATATAATATATATATAATATAAATATATATATATATATATATATATATATATATATAATATATCGTGTGTCATATATAACATCAACTTATTAGTTAGTATTTTATTGGATAGCCTTTATTTTCCAAAACTTCAGATCATCGTCTAGCCATGAAATCTATAATATTGCAGCAAACTTCAATCTGAATGGAATACCAGATTTCTTGAACAGTGTCCCGTAAATTTTTTCGTATTTTGATGTTGTTTTTTTTTCCAATGAATTGGATCAACTCCGGCATATGAAAATGAACCCCAAATTTTAATATTGCCATCACCATGTTTGACGCAACCAATAATATTTTTTGGATTTAAATTTTAATTCACTCGACGCTGAACACATGCTCTTTTATCATTAACAAATTTATTTTAGTCGGAAAAGAGAACATTTTTCCTCTATTCCTCTATTTATATTATTTCCTGCAAACTCCTTACGTTCTTTTAAGTGTTTTTTATTCAAAGAGGAAACTTTCCTTACAATTATGCTATTATAGCCAAATCAAGCAAACGTCTTCTAATCACTTCTCGTACTGATTGGTAACTGTAATTCCTATTTAGCAACCGTCGAAGTCAAAAACGGATTTTTACACATTTATAGAATTAAACGAGCATATTATCGACTAGAAGTTTATTGTTTCGGGCCTCGGAACTCTAGTTTTTGCTTTATGCTTTTTTCTCTTAATTATTTTGAAACAATGCAACATCTTTAAAATTTGACAAATAAATTTATAAGATTTTTTCTGTGCTCGTAATTGCAAATTTAGCCGGCGTCCCTTCGTCAGTACAATGTTTAGTACGACCCATTTTTAAAATGTTTGTATATACAGACGACAACTTACACTAACAACGCCAGTCAAACAATAAAAACCAATTTCTAATACAATGTGAAGTAAAGTTATCAATGTACTTCAACACTCTTATATTTTTGACTCTATTAATTTCGAATGTATTCTAGTCGAATGTATTCTATCTAGCGATTATTGTTTATAATTGCAATCGCAATCGATAATAAAAATAATTTTGTTGCAGTTGCAATTTTAAGAAATCAAAGAAAGTGTATTACTTAAAGGACTATTTTTTAAATGATATTCTTTGACCATAACAATATATACATATATTAGAAAACAGCGCCCGTGACTTTCCGGTCGTTAGATGCATATTCGCCCTATTCGAAGCGTGTTCGCTGGTTTAAACCCGCCGTTTTTGTCACTTCTGATGTATAGTGATGCATTCAGGTTACATCGACACGCACAAATCGCCGCAGAAACGGTCTAAACACGGCTATATAGGGGTTAGTCGAGTCCGTTTTTCGTTCGCAGTGAGAAAACACAGCACCGATCCCTCTGATAGGTGTCACCTTCACTTTGAGATCGGCAAACACGACAGGCATGGGTTTTGATGAATATGTTCGCAGTAGTGACTTCAATGGAACCAGGGTACCCAGAGGTGTCACTAGCTCGTCCATCGAAACACAGTAAACCCCCATGAATTATATAATATGAAGGGACAGGGTCCCCACATATTCAGATTAATTTCTTCTTTGGGATTTAGGTCACTAATGTTGAGTTGTTGTGGTAATAATTTTATTATCATTTATCTGGAACGACGTTTCGACATTTTTTCTGTCTTTTTCAAGTTTTATTAGTAATATCTTAATGTTTGC